>JAVQJS010049492.1:0-14962 GCA_036024795.1 Galaxias rostratus | reverse complement strand
CACGCTAACACGGGCAGAACATGCAAACTCCACACAGAAAGGCCCTCGGGTGGGAATCAAACCCAGGACCTTCTTACTGTGAGGCAACAGCACTAACCACTGCGCCACCGTGCTGCCCCTAGAATTTATATATATTTATTTATTATATATATTTGACTTTATAATAATTCAAATCCTCTCAGTCTTGCCCTCTAATTCTTTTTATTTCCTGCCAGAAAGGCTGCTCTAACATGCTAAGGGGAGACAGGCGTCCTTCACGTGCCAACTACACTGAGTACAGCTACCGCAAAGTCTTCTGCTCCAATATGATGAGGAGCAACCTGGAAATCATCAATAACAGCTTCACGGGACAAACCCAGGACATTTTCATTGAGAACAGTTAGTTATTTCACCAAGCCTGAAGGTTTCACTGGTGGTTGTGGTCTACAATGCTTGCCTAGGACAGCCATTAAATGGCATGCTTGTCACTCTGCACTGTACTGTTACACATAAGGCATTATAATAGAATATTGATCATCTATACATCCATGTAATGGTTGTGATTTAGATTGAACAAAAATACTATTTAAATAGACAGTAATGCAGAAGTAATATAATAATTTAACCCATAATATAACACAAACACATAATATGTAGTTGTGCCCATTTCTATATTTCAAAATATCTCAGGTGAGAGAGTGGATTTGATAAAATTATTCTTGTCTGTACAAAATCAACCTTCTCCGTTCACAGTATTATTGTGTGGATTGGCTGGTTTCTCAGACTTCTACAAAGCTGATTGGCTTAAGTATATTGTGAGGCTACAAGACCAGGATGTAGGATGTTTTGGAAAAAATGGTAAGTTCTATCACTTCAACTAATACAGAAAAACTATTTTACTGTTATGCATGTAATTATAAATCAAATTTAATTGACAAAAACATTTAATTGTTACAAATAAAGCCACATTAAAACATTCATTCCAGGGCCTTAGTATAATTTGACAGATGATGGGAAGCTACAGTTGTCACTCATGTTGCTCAATAACTGACATTAACATTATGCAATCTCAAATGAAACCAGTGCATATCAATGTTGCACTGTCTTAAGGATACTTAACGTGATGTAGCAACCTCCTCAATTTGCTGTGACCATTGACCAATGACCCTTCCAACCAAATATCTGTCTTTTTCATACCATAATGTTCTGCTTTCCGCAAAATATTTTAAATAGCCGGCCACCGCATACACTGCCTGTCTTTCGTATTTGATTGGTATTTACTATTGTTATTATTATTATTATTATTTAAAATATTAAACTATACATAATTTCTGTGGATTTAAACCATCTAATCAATACATTCATCCTTATGGACAGATATCTTGAAAGTTGTCTTGTACTGTTGTGTGGAAGTAGTTAGGCCAACTCAATTACTGACTCGTGTTCACATAGAGTAACAAAAGGTAGTCATTCACTATCTTCCCCTCAACTTCTTTGGTAAAATCTTACACTATATATATATATATATATATATATATATATATTATAATTAGTGCGTCCGTAAAGTATTTACAACGCTTAACTTTACGTTACAGCCTTATTCCACAATGTATTACATTAACTTTTTTCCTACACACAAGCTCAAGCTTCATCAAGTTGGATGGGAAACGTCAGTGCAAAGCCATTTTAAGTTTTATCTAGAGATGTTTAATTGGATTCAAGTATGGGCTTTTGCTGGGTCACTCAAGGACATTCACAGAGTTGTCCTTAAGCCACTCCTTTGATGTCTTGGATTTGTGCTCAGGGTCGTTTTCCTGCTGAAAGATGAACAGTCGCTCCAATCTGTGGGCAAGAGCGCTCTGGAGTAGCTTTTCGTCCAGGATGTCTCTGGGCGATGCTGCATTCATCATTCCCTCTATCCTGACTAGTCTTCTCGTTCCTGCCACTGAAGAACATCCCTACAGCCTGAAGCTGTCACCACCTTGCTTCAATGTAGGGATGGTATTAGCTTAGTGATGAGCGATGTCTGGTGTCCTCCAAACATAATGTCTGGCATTCACACCAAATAGTTAAATCATTGTCTCAGCTAACCAGAACATTTTCTTTCTTATGGAAGTAAGAGTCCCCTCAGCTGCATTTTGGCAAACTCCAGGCGGGCTACCATATGCCTTTCACTAAGGAGTGGCTTCCATTTGGCCACTCTATCATACAGGCCTGATTGGTGGATTGCTGCAGAGGTGGTTTCTCTCCACAGAGGAATGCTGGCACTCTGACAAAGTGACCATCGGGCTCTTGTTCACCTTCTTGACAACGGCCCCTCTACCCCGATTGCTCAGTTTAGATGGCCGGCCGACTCTATATTGACTGGTCTGTGCCTTTCCAAAACATATTCAATCAACTGAATTTACCACAGGTGGACTCAAATTAAGCTATAGAAACCTCTCAAGAATTAACAGAGCAAACAGGATGTACCTGAGTTCAATTTGAGCTTTATGGCAAAGGTTTTGAATAGTAATGTACATGTGAGTTCTTAGTTATTTATTTTTAATTTATTATCAAAAATCTTCTTTATCGTTATCATTATGGTGTATTGTAAAAAAAAAAAAAACATTTTGAATTATGACTGTAACATAAGAAAATGTGGGAAAAAGTGAAGCGCTGTGAATACTTTCCAAATGCACTAAATTATGTGCAAATATAGTGTATCTGGAAAGTATTCACAACGCTTCACTTTATTACTTCACTTTACTATATATATACAGTATATAAATATATACACATATTCAATTCCCAAAATATGCTGGATGGTTGATATTTAACTGTACTGACATTGACATGTCAAAATATCATATTTGGATTTTACATTGACTGTGCTCAAGATTTAATTTTTCATCATGCTTTATTTCAGAAAGAGCCATTTTCCAGCTCATTAGAGAGGAGCTCTCTGAACCACAGCAACCCCACAGAAGAGTGAAAAGAAGGGAGAAGACATTACAAGGTTTGCAACTGTCATGTTCAGAAAACTCAAATATTACAATATATCTCCTCCCATAGTCGTGAACCATACTTTGTATCTAATACCCTTTTCAAACCGGACCAACCCGGTTATTCCCGGGTCAACTGTTGGTGTGAAAGGGTTGACCGGGTATTTGATCCTAGTCTGCACACGGGTCGTGCCCTGGTTTATTCCTTTGTTTGACCCGGCTGACTTTTGGTCAGAAAGAGCTACTCTAAGCGGGTTATGATCAAGAAACCTCATTGGTGTCGCCTCATCAGCATTTCATAAAAGTTGTGTAAGATGCAATGTGAAGCAATTACGCTTGCTAATGCTTGAATTATTTCTCTCTACAAGAGATGAGCTGCAGCTTCAGTTTCTTCCTTTTCTTCTGGCCAGAGTTCTTCTCATAGCTCCCAGGTTGCTGAGATAATCAACATACTAGCAAGGGAGTCTTGAGCTATTCTGTTGTACCCAGATTCATTATCAAAGTCCAAGTTTATCAAAGTTTGGCATCAGAACCCAGGCATGTGGTGCCTTTAAGTTTGACCCCTGAAAAACAGGTGTGGTAGTTACACAAGATACACTAGATGTGAGTATTACAGCCACTTTTCAAAGCAGATAACCCTAACCCTAATGTTTCTACACTTCAGATTCAAACTCCAGCTGTCACACAGTCTCACAGAAATGAACAGTGATTTTCTCTATTATGAATTGCTCATCCTATAATGATTTAACATAGCTTACAAATAAAACACACTCTGGGTAGGTTTGGTTATTGATGCTAAGCCCCCTGTGCTCACTCTCTTAAAAGTGACAAGTTAATAAATAAAACTGAGTTCACAATAGTGGTGCTAAAAGTGTTTCACCTCATTATTTCCTGCCCCACTTTCTGCAGTAATTTAAATGTAATGTTTTTATTTTACAGACGGTTGTTCCAGCCACATGACAGGCGTAGCTGTGAGTGCACTTGGAGGGTACCTAAGTTTCTACCTGACTGAACAGGACATCACTAAAAGGCCTCTTGCCTGAATACACCACTGTGACCACAGTGCCCAGGAGAGCTATGTTAAATATTGGTTTGAGGAGGAATATGTAGAACACAAGAAGAGGATTGCTGAACTTCGTAAAAATGTGTGTTCGTTTAGAATCCAATTTAAGATCTATCTTTCTTGTAAAGTGTGAATATAAAAAAACTAAAATCTTTAACGTCTATCAAGTAACAGAAATTCACCTTCAACATGGCCCAACAAATTACCAGAGTTAATTATTAAACAAAAAACAACTTACCAAGTTAAACCAGGTACTCCATATCAATAGCCCCAAGCCACAGAATATGCTCTTATTAAATATGAAATTACATGTTTACAATAAAAATACTCCCAATTTTATGATTGCAATAACAAATAAGACATTTCATATGTTTCATAATATGTTTGTAGAAACTACAAGATTGTTCGTTATCTAGCACACACAATTCAATTCACCTTGTGATTGCCTCAATTGGGTTTCACTTATGCCTTCACTCTGTACCTTGCCATAGCCAAAGAACTCACCATTTTCTTTTGAAATCACATACATTGTTCACCATCTATGAACCTGTTATATGCTAGCCTCAAGCATAGGGCTAGACAGTGGTCTGCTGCTCCTCAAAGTCTACACGTTGTGCAGAGAGCCTGTAGCAATAGAATGTGTTGCGTTTGAAAAGGAATCTCCTCACTTTAGTCTTTTTTAATGAAGTTGGACCAAATATCAGTACTTCTTCTGCTGAGTACAGTGACCTACTGTACATATTCAGTTTAAAATGCAGACAAATGGGTAGCATTCTTGTATTGCTTTTATGATCTGTGCTGGATATGTATCATAGCAACAAAATCTCACAAAGTTCTATATACTTGTGCTTTGTTTCTAAAATAAGAGTTCTTGGTCCACTATGAATTTTCTTCTACAAAGCCAAATGGAATAGGTTAGATTAGGCTGTCTTTCAAATGCATGGCATTACTCTGTTTAAAACAGCAATGTGAAGGGGTCAATAGCATAATGTACTGTAAGCAGAACAAGCTGCACTACATAACCTTTATGGTATACTGTATATAATGAGAGAACATATTCCAGGACATATGCCACCCTAAAATGACTTGAGACAAAGACATTTAACCAATAAGAAAATTGTAGATAGATACTGCAACTTTTAATTAGTTGTGATTTAAACTTGTCAAGGTTTAGGAATGTAACAAAGTTACAGTTACAGTTATCATTTCAAACTTTTCAAAGCAGCCTTGTGAGCAGTAAGCCCTTTCATTTACTTGGATTTGTTGCTCGCTATTTGGGATATTACGTCTAAAGTTAGTTGGCTATTATATATTCTGTAGATGCTGTTTGAGATACTTGTACAACTGGTGTCAATAAAAACAATTAGCCGTGTACAAATATGAGCCTACTTTTTTTCTCATGTTGCTGGCTCTGGGCTCTGCAATGTGAAGACTTTCCTGTGACAAGTATTAATTCTATATATTTTTTATTTTTGGGCGCCTTTCACCACACTCAAAGTTAATGTGTGTAGTATTTTGCAGTAACTCCAAAAATGATAAGTAAATAGAAAAAGGTGATAATATTTGCAATTGGCTAAATTAAATTTAATTTCAAGTTCATCTTTTTGTTTTTTACCATAACACAATTTACGGAAAATATTCACAACGTTTCACTTTTTCCACATTTTGAAAAGTTAGTCTTATTCCCAAATGTATTAAATAATTTTTTTTCCCTCAAAATTCTACACACGATTCACCATAATGAAAACGTGAAAACGTTTTTGTAAGATTTTTGCAAATTTAATAAAAATAAATAACTAAGAAATCACAAATTACACACAAAAACGTATGGAAGAAAGCTGGTTATAGCCTTGTCAATTACTTGGTTATGACTGGATGCATCTCACCAAAAAAAGCATAGCTTTTGTAAGTTATACATTTACTTTCCTTTTCTGGAAAACAAAAGCAGTGCTGTGACGTGCTATTTTATGTCTTTACAAATCCCCACAAAGCACATTTTAAAAGTGTTCGAAGTGTAATGGATATGCTTTGCATACGGTATGAATGCACAGCTGAGTGAGTTG
Organism: Galaxias rostratus; assembly: GCA_036024795.1. Classification (NCBI taxonomy): domain Eukaryota; kingdom Metazoa; phylum Chordata; class Actinopteri; order Galaxiiformes; family Galaxiidae; genus Galaxias; species Galaxias rostratus. The sequence goes on along the minus strand of JAVQJS010049492.1, from coordinate 8,873 downwards.
TTTTTTAAGGCCAATTGTCTATTTTCAAGATTATCAGCTGCATGATTGCAGGGTCCTTGTCATGTTAAGATAAATCATTACCTTAAACAATATGACTAGTTTTATGTGATACAATAATACATGTATAAATGGAATCACATCACTGGTTCCAGCCAATGACCTCATAAAACAGTGCTTTAAGCAGTCGTGACTCATATGTGACGGTGTTCTTGCCGATGTGAATGCGGTCTTCTTCCAACGGCTGCTCAATGATGGCAGGCTCATCCTTACCATACACTAGAGAGAAAGAGAGAAAGCGAGAGAGAGAGAAAGAGATTTATTTGAAAAGTTGTTACATATTCGTGAGTGAAGTGAAGACCCCCTGTGGTAGTAGTCTAGGCAGATCAAATGTTGTTAACAGGCAATTCAATGGGCTTTCTACAAGGCAAGCCAACACATAGAAAACAAGAAATGGATTTAGCACTATGTGCTTAATAAATACAAACCTTCAAAGTATAATAAGACAGAATTGCAAAGAAGAAACAATTCAGTCAAAAGTAATCAAGAACATTTTAAATCTAGATATAAAAGCAGTCATGTTTGTAAAGAGTCTCCGTTCTTCTGGAAGTTGGTTCCAGCTATTTATTGCATAGTAGCTCTACGATTTCATCATTCATCAATCATTTATTTTAGTTTACATATAAAGATTAGGTCCAAGCACATGATCATGGCTTTTAGAGACGCATGATCATGGGGCCTTTAAAACTAAACTACAGGTTGGATTCCAAACAACGCAGCCCTAACAACCCAGTGAGATGACAATAACTCTTTACAGTCACTTGCACCTTTTAGTAATGACCTTAGAGCAGGGCTCATCTGCTATAAACCACAGAAAGGTGGCCCCAAGACAAGAAGCTAAATCAGAGCAGGATATGGTGTAAACTATATTGTGTAATGCAATTAATGGACCGCGTCATCATATCTGTAAATATCAGCTTCTATTGACCGCATCATCATATCTGTAAATATCAGTTTCTATTACTTACAACCTACAGTCAACGAACCATTGCTGAGACCTAGGTAAGTAATCAGAAACACTTACTTTCACAATGTTCCAAGAACTGAATACACTCCTGCACCACAGTGTCCCTCAACATGATCATGTGCTTGGCCATATTCTCCAGCAGGGAGAGGACACAGCGCTTAGCGTAGAACCATGTGTCAGTCCCCAGCTGCACCAGCACAGAGGGAGAGAAAGATTTAAATGGAAACCTACTTCAGGACAAATGAAAAGATAGATTAGCCCCTAGTGGTAATGTTTTCAATTGGCTTGATACCTCAAAGCCCTTTAAATATATGTACAGAATTTGGATTACCATACGATTACCTTACCCTGTTACATTCTCCAGCTAAGAAACACAATTTGGGAGAGTAGATGTACAAGGTTGACAGATTGATGCGCTTTATTCAAAATCTAGTATATAGTACAGAAAGCATTTAAAACATTTGAATATATCCCAGAAAATTATTAGATATAATATTAATGATAATACAATTTATTTGGATTGTGCTATACTTTGTTAGAGTAATCTGAGTAATCAGATACAATCCCACATTGCCAATGATATAAGGCATATGAAAAGTTTTTTTTGCAACCCTTACTCTGAACACTCCCCTGAAATTAATAATCAGCAAATTATAAAACTTGTCCTGTGTCTTGAGTGTGCGTAAGGGTAGGTCACGCACCTATATAATATAGATTGAGGTGATGCAACCGAAAGCAATTATACAGATGTTGTGTTGGTAAATATTAGGTAATGCTTGCCTGGCATGAAATAATAACTGGGAACACAAGCCAATGTTCCCACAGGAAACAATTCAAACATGTATTCTCCTTCTTTTCCAATCCTTGTTAAAGAAAGTCAATGTTGGGGGTACCTGACATGTTTGGCAACTGTATTTATTCAAATATATGTGAATATCATTAACTAATCAGTTTGCTGTATGTTAATGTTGTCAAATTGACTTTTTATAGTGAGTCGCATTAACTCAAATTGAAGTACATCAAACTAAAATAATGAACTTGCCAGAACCTATTCTTTGTTCATCTTACTCAAAATCTTAAGGCAGCAAGGTCTCATAATTATAAATTGATCAAATTATTATTTTTTGTGTAATCTACTAGTGGCATTCAATAGATTTTTTTTAACACGTAAAAATAAATGTGTTAATGCACCAATACTTGCTATTGCAGCTTAATAACTTTAAGAAAAATGCATTTGGGTGCAGTGTGAGCTAATTATGATTGTAACGCCAAGCTTGATTGTGGGGTAAAGTAAACCATTTGAAGACAATACAAAACAAATTTGAGGTAATTTGGTTTTATGGTTTCAGAGATGTTAGTTCAAATCCAACCAATAAATGACAAAACTTGGCTGTTCATGAAAAAGGCAGTTTTCAAGGTACATTTTTTTAAACTTCAAATTGTGATGTGAATCATAACACATAGTGTACAGCTGTATGATATAAATTGGTCCAATGTTAAAGCAGTTAAAAATGTAAATGTACAATACTGTTTACAGTAATGCATTTATATGAATTGTGGCCTCAGTTTCTAATGTATGGACACACTTGGTTTTGTTTTAAAACCAGACCATCTGATGATGATATGCAGCAATTTGATATCATTTTATGTATGTTTCGGAGGAGTTGTTTCAAAGAGTTCGAGTGTCAAAGTGTCAAATCCAACCAAAAAATGATTAAACTCAGATATTCATAAAAAATTGGTTTTTCTAGATATCGTTCTGAAATTTTAAATGCTTCATGATATTGGTCTTTGATTTTTATGATTGTAACACTTTGAACTGCTGCTATAGCGCCACCAACAGGAACAATGAGATGGCGTGGCATGGTTTGATCGAGCATTTTAAATCATGGGAAGTAGGATATTTGAGGTAATAATAATAATAATAATAATAATAATACTAACGATTACAGCAGGTACTATTAACATTGAATTGAGTTATCAAAATGTGTTTTAAGATATTGGGGGCTATAAAGTCTTCAAACATGAATGACTTGGATGAGTAAACCCGTGCACGGTATAAATCAAATTATTGTACCAAAAAAACACGATACAGATAAAATTAGTCAGAAATTAAAAAGTTGATAGAAAAGACCCAAATTAAAAATGGTATTAGTACTATTTTAGACATAGATAATCATAAATGTCACCTGAACTTCAAAATTTAAATTAGGAAAACAGCAAAGTGACCGACCTTCTTGTTGTAAGGCTCTAGGCTCTTTATGACACGGGTGATGCCAAAGTCATAATTCCCCTTTGCACAGTACAAGGTTCTGAAACAGAAACATTCTTCAAATGATCCGATCACATCCATACATTTGCAGCACTTACAACAAACACCGTGCCGTCTTATTCATGCAGTGTTTTAAACTATGTCATGCACAGTAATCTGGTAGCAACACACAATCTTAAGTTGTGTTTGGATTGATCTCCAGTCGTTGCACTTCAATCTATGGTAATGCCTCTCTATTGCTTCCCTATAAATATGCACAGCACACACACTCCCAATTTAATCAGCAGATATAAATTGATACGTAAATAAATCCCCTTGATTATGCTTTTATTATATTTGGTGGAATTAGCAAAAATGTATTAAATGTTTGGTTTTATGTGTGAATTATTTGAGAGAAGTGCGTGCTTGGCTGCATTAATCTTCCCACACCATTCAAACTGGTCTCCCTGTCCCTACTTTTGAGACGCACCCCCGTATCTGCATTCTGCATTGTAGGGATGGATTTAGCAAGGTGGTGAGCAGTACCTGGCTTCCCTAAGAAATATGGAATGTTTCATGGGGGGCATTGAAATTCTGATGGAAATGTAAATTATAGTATGCATTGAAACCAACCAGTAATCAAGAGATAAGTAAAAGTTTTACTGGGTCTAAAAGCAGTGTAAGTGGTATATTGTGGTACTAACTAGCTAGTACATCTTTGTTATAAAGCATTTCTGGGAAGAATAGCTGACCTGAGACCATTTCCTGCTATATTAGTTGTGATCTTGACCATCCTTTTCCTTCTAAAAGGGAACACAAATCAGGCAGCATGTGCTGGCTATACTCACCCTATGACCAGGTTGACAATGCAGAGGTGGAAGACCTTTTTGTCAGGGTCGTCATAGGATATCTGCTCCTCTTCTTTCTCTATCTTCCTCATCAGTTCCTCTGCCTAAGCATCGCAATGAAGGGTGATGGCAAAAGACAATTAAAAAATTAAAAATAGAGCCTTAAATTCCTATGCGACCATAAAATCTCAGGTTGTCCGATTGTTTCGTATAATTGGATGTAAACAAACTTAACAAACAACAATGTTTTGTAATTCTAGTTCAATAACTACGCATCTCAATTTCATGATAGTTGAGGGCTGGGACGAAGGATCGATACATCGAATTGTATAAACAAACATTAATGGACAAAGTAAACAACATTTTTAACAATAGAGATCTTGACTGACTTGAAAAAAGAGCGCCAAAAAAAAAACCTGACAATCACAACCAAGTTTTCGAATAAATAATCTCCAATATTAACTTGTAATCTATACATTTGAGATATTTCCTAACCATGAGATTAAAAGACACTGAGTGCATTTTCACACACTTCAGAATATGTTTTTTCCCATTAGAAGTAGTCAGATTGTGTTTAAAACTCCAAAGTTTATTTCAACAGCATTTAAAACCTTACCATGCTGTTGAATTCAATGTGGGTGTCTAAGCAAAAAAATATAAAATATAAACGTGAAGATTAAAAAACAGGTGACAATATGCACAAGCAAATCCAGAGAGTTAAAATGACGTCCATAGGAAGAACACCATTTAATATTTGTTCAGTAATCAGTGCAAAAGCAGTACTACAAGCCTAGCAGCAAGAACTAATAGAGAATTGATTCAACTACAGTTTTAGCATCCTTAACAAAATAACTTCGTTGTAACTCCATATTCTTTAAATGTGGCATGTAAGCTACATTTCTAAACATTGATATAGCATTGACCAAACAAAGATACTGAAAGCAAACAACTTTCAAAAAGTACCTCTTCATTCTGGCTAGTCATGATGTAAGACACACATAGGTTTGCCAGGACAACAGCGCTGACGTTTAAGATCTGGAGAGGAACAGAATATATACTTATATACACAATCTGACATTACAATTTAGTGAGAACCCCCTTACCCACCCACCACCACAAACACCACTCCAAACAAAAGTCCTAAAGACCCTCCCCACTCACTATCAAGAAAAAAAAACTTAATCTTATAAACAGGCGAAGGAGATCTAAAACAATATACCATATTACCGAGGATTTGTGTTTGCAGGGACACTCCTTAATGTTACACTGTTCCAGCTAGCGAGCAGAGGAGCGGAAAGAGACATGGGAAGAGTATCACCAACATAAACCTGATTAAAAACGTTAGAACACTAAGGGAAACCCAACCAACTTCCTACTAATTACTTCCAAACTGCACCCTGAAGTAGTGCTTCAATATACGTACGTACAGATATACTGAACACTGTGTTTCCGTGAAGAGTATTAACCTGGCATTCATTCTGATTTGGGTAAAAAAGGGTATTCGAAAATCAGACTGTTGAGATATAATATTCATTAATGAAGAAGTTGCAATTGATATGATATTAAGTACAATTGAGATTGTGGATTCCAAACTTCAAATTAAACAAAAAAAAGGTTTGCATTGTGTACACCCCAGTTTCATCTGCATACATCATCGTCCCCATTTCAACAATCAACAACCAAAGAGTTATGTGCCATTTATAACAACCTCTGTAATAATAGATATATACAAAAAAAAAAGCATTGTCAGTACCCCATGTTCAGTATTTTGTGGTTTCACAAATCTTGACATGACTTCATTTAGAAAACTTAGTAGAATTTCCTGTAGGGTCATTATGTGTTAGAGTCTATGTGTTAGTGTTTTATTTTTTTATTCTTTATGTGCCATTCCTTGCCCAAAATGAGATGTTCTACAAAAAAATAAGTACAATTTGTATCTGTTGTTTAAGGATAGTTTGAAGCACATGGGATATTGATCAATAATGTTTTGTAAGTTATTTAAACAGAGTAATTTAACACAAAAGTACCATTGTGTCCCAAGTCTTGACCTATCAAAACAAGTTGGTTGCTTGGCCATGATGAATAAAGGATGCAAACTAGTTGCAGGATTCATTAAGTGATGACTTATAAAATGTACATTGATTATAATACAAGCTGCGCAAGGCTTTCACTTACATTGGCATAGTGCTTTTTTACAATAGGCTCGTAGAATCCAATGGCCTCCTTGTACTTGTTCTCTTGCATAAAAAGCACGTGGGCAACGTTCAGCTTCCAGGTGTCATGCTCATTGCAGAACTCCACCGACTTGCGAAATATTTTCTCCACCATTTGGTAATTCTCCCTGTTCCAATAGATCTTGGCCTGCACCATTAACACTGGTATGTACCTTCCCAAAGACAGAACAACCAGATAAGGAGACATTCATTGAGGTAACCTATCCTAATCAAGGATAAGAAGAAGGTGGAAGGTTGTTAACACAAATACTTAAGTAGTAGAACATGAGTACAGCAATTCAGTTTGGTTTCCATGGAATATAATGCTGTTCATTTTAATTAGTTGAACGTTTTTTGGGGATTTCCTTCAAACTGAACTGAGGAGTTCTAAAATAGTCTCGCTTGTACAAAGTAGACTGTACCATAGGCAAAGTGGTGAATAGGCCAGGTAATGTGCAAGCAAGGTAATGTATAGGCATGAATCATACAATAAAGATTGTGGAATATTGCATTTTGTGTCTATCAGTGATTTCAAATTAATTAGATAATCCAATTTAGTAAAAAAAAGTTTGGGTTTTAACACTACAAAATATGGTGTTAAAAGTCAAAAGATGGGGAATCCTTATACAGGACACTGTATAATAATACAAATAATTATAATATTACCCTTTTTAAACAAGAAAAGTAACAAATGGAACAGAATAAAAACAAAAAGCTGTTGCAAGACCAAATAAAAAAAAGAAAAAGAAATAATAATAAATAAAAACAGAGCAAAAACCTATTAGTTTCTAAGAAAATTATGTTATGTTTACGTTTCAGGAAAAAAACTTATTTGCAGATTTCAAAGGATCTTTCCTTTTTTATTAAAGATGCACCTGTGCAATTTTGTGCTTCTTCAAGTAATTACCAAAAAGAACCTACTTACTTCTCCAGCATCTCATCGTAGTCCTGCAGCGTCCTTTTCAAGGCATCATCATCCCGAGCCAGTCTGGCCTCCTGCACCTTGGAAATTTAAATGATCTGTCACTAGAAATACACCGTTGGGAAAGTCTCCATGGAAACATTACAATAAAACTCCTACCCTTTAAAACATTCCTCAACTCATCCATTAAAAATCGAATCAACACATATTTTTCTGTCTTTTTGTGCATATTTTTATATTTTATTGTGACAACTCTAATAAAAGCACATATTTACTACCCCAGCTATTTGTATTTTTTGCACATTCCCTTTGATTAAAATATTCAGTCTTGTTGCATAATGTTGGGCAGATGCGATGTTGTGTAAGCCAGATAATTCTATAGATATGATAAATTATAGTTATCTTTTAAATTTCTTTGTTACACACTTGGAAAACCTTGAATCTGAAAGCTCCAGAATGAACAGAATGTGAACTTTTGATTCTTTAAAAAGATAGTGAGTGGAGATAAGTAAGAATTTAACCTGCTTTGCCAGCTTGCGTAGTTGCTCTGTTAGTTTGGCATTAATCTCATCAAACTTTCGAAAGGCCTGTAAGGAAATAAGGGATGCAATACAAATACAAATTCGAATACAAATTTTCACAGTCCTGAAGCACTGGTGGATGAAAATGATTAAATATCTGATTGCAGGAATTACCTCTTCTGGAGCGGTCTGGCCTGTCAACATAGCATCCAGGAAGTCATACAAGTACTAGAGTTAAAGCAAATGGAAAAATACACTGAAGTATACCCAGAGATTTTTTGTTGATGAAAATATCAAGTTACAAAATACAATGAAAGAAATAAAAGTATGCATCTCACCGGCGATAGGAACTTATAAGTTAAGTGTGCGTTTTCCGCTAGAACGTCAGCAGCCAAATCAAAGTACTGTGATAGTAAGCGAAAATTGGGGAAGGTCAAGAAGAGAGAAGTAATGAGAGAATCATTTGCAATGGCTTTTAAAAAATAGGGTTGAATTTAATGCAGAGCTAAGGGCTTTTGACTGAAGTTCAAAAACAAGCTACGCTACAAAATTCAGTAATTAATTTTTCAAAAACACTGACTAATTTGAAGGTTCAATGAGTAGTTCTTAAAAACACATTACAGTTATTTAGCAGACACTTTGATCCAAAGTGACTTACACTGACATTATAAGGGCAGCATGTTCCCAGGTGGAATTGAACTCATGGTTAGCAGTACTCCCCACTAGCCACCACTATCCACCACTTCAAAGAGCTTATATTGTATGTATTGTTGTGAGGTCAGGACTCAAATTACGGGTGATGAGGCTGTTATTGTAAACCCAACCAAGGACAGTTAAAATGTATGAAAAGAAACTTACAAATGCAGTGTTTACAATTGTAAAAGCACTTTCTAACATTGTTACGAACTGTATGTTCCAATTCATATTTTTTAAGACTATAAGCAGTTTATAGTATTTGCAGTCAGAAAGTTATTTTCATTACAAGGAGAATGTGAAGGTGCTAAAATCACAATCTAATCTCTCACATAGCCATTAAAGGTAACTAACCATCGATTTACAATGCTTGAGTATGCAACTGCACAGGTGATAAATTT
>JAVQJS010049459.1:0-25471 GCA_036024795.1 Galaxias rostratus | reverse complement strand
CACACACACACACACACACACACACACACACACACACACACACACACACACACACACACACACACACACACACACACACACACATACACCCACGTAAGTCAACCAATAGTACATTTTTTGAAATGAATTTGAAATGAATACAATAAAATAATAATTGTAACACAGACCAGCAGCGAACGTGGCAGTCCTTTGGGGATTGAGCGGAACTGGTTGTTTTCCAGTCCCAGGTAAACAAGGCTCCTGAGGGGTTTAAACGTCAAGGGCGACAAGTATCCCTCGTAGAGATTGTTGTCTTCCAGCTCCAGGGACAACAAGTTTCCCAGGCCTGTGCATGCACACACACATTCACAAAAAGGTCGACAGACAAAGACACGCAAATAATCTCTACTGGTCTTCCATCCGTGTGCGATGAGCACCATCTCTCTCTCTCTCACACACACACACACGAGCGCACACACACGCACACACACACACACACACGCGCGCGCACACACACATGAACACGCACACACACACACAGACGCACACACAGACAGACAGACACACGCACACAGACACAGACACACACACACACACACCTTTAAAGCTCTGAGGGGTGAGGATGGTGAGTTTGTTGTCCTTGATCTGGAGTTTCTCCAGCAGTGGCGGCAGTGGTGGGACAACGGTGAGTTGGTTCCCATCCAGAATGAGCGTCTTCAGGCGCGTCAGGTTCTGCACAAACCAAGAGGGAAACGATCCCAAACGTCTTTCAAACACACTGGGGGAAAAGTTGATGTTGTCCTGAACTAGAAGGTATACTTCGCCACTCTGACTGGTGTCGTGCATCCTACAAACTCGATTTAGACTTTTTGAAGGGCTTTTTTTAATGGCCTACGAATCCTAATTCGGGGTAAAGGTTATTTGTAGTTATTCTTTACAGTACACTGGTTGATGTGCGCCTAGTTAAACCATCGATCTGCATTCCTGCCAGTGACCTGTCCTCTGTCATTACCAGAAAACGAGAGAACGCACAAAAAAAACAAACAAAAAAAAAAAAAAACGCTCCTCCAAAAATAGGGTCTTTGTTGCTGCTTCTGATCGTTAGACATGTGTACCAAAATGATCTTACGGCCAGTCCACATGGTTCAGGTTGTGATGCCACGTAATGATTGGCCAGAGTGTGGTGCGCGTTCTCGGCCTGTTTCACATCTGTATTTGCCCTGTGGTCTTTGCACGGTGGTCAGTCCAGTGAACACAGGCTATTCTCAGAGCAGAGTGACTCATTCTGCCCTCCCAAGTTATAACTAAAAAAGATAGAGCAGCGTTTGGCCACTGCAAGGAATAGCTGGAACCCACTCACAGACCTGAGAGTCACTCCAAGCCTGATGTCTCCTAAATGTAAGTGAAAGCAGTTCATTTCTTGCTTTGCATATTTCTTTGTATAGCACATTGAATTGCCTTTGTGTATGAAACGTACCATTACACATATATTTGACATGCGAGAACTGACTTGCGACTTGGGAACGACACCTGCATTGCCACCATTACCTACTCAGCGCCTGATCAACACACTCAACAAACTAAATCAGCTATTGAAAACTTTTTTGAACCATTACAGAACAGACAAAAACAGCCAATCAACAAAATGTACGTTTCTGAAATGAGAAGGGTTTCGAAGTCCGTCTTTGTGACGTAGACAGGACACACTTTGAGAGTAGTGAGTGGTGACAGGAGAGCCCTTACAGAGAAGAGTCCGTGGCTAATGGCCTCATCCGTCAGCATGTTTCTGCTCAGGTCCAGGTTCTCAAGGTTAGGAAGGCCCGAGAACCCCCATGGTGGGATGTGAGTGATGTTGTTGCCTAGTGGATGTAGAACACAGGTGACTCAGGCCGTCGATACATAAGAATGAAATTGGCTTTTCTCCTGTTGACTCGTAATTTATTTGTATCCCCTTCGCCCTCCCCTCACCTGTCAGGTCCACGGTCGTGACACCCAGGTCGGTCATGGCCGGCAGATGAGTAATCCCGATGTGCCGACAGGTGATTTGTTCATTTGCAGGTTGACACGCCCCTGGGAGGGTCTCTGTAAAGATGGTGGTGGCTGCTGCAGTTTGATTTGTGGGCCCTTCGGTGCCCTCTTCCTCCTCCTCTTCCTCCTCTTCCTCCTAAGAGCATACTTGTTGCGTTATCCCCTTGCCTTTCAAATGTACTTGAATTATGTATCATATCAATAACCCCTGAACTCACTAAAGTCACAAACCTCTTCCTCTTCCTCCTCCTCCTCTTCCTCCTCGTCATCATCGTCCTCGTCCTCGTCGTCATCGTCCTCTTCCTCCTCCTCCTCCTCCTCTTCCTCCTTGTTCTGCTCCTGATCCATTAGCTGCTGCTTGTCCGCGTGGAGCTCCTTCATGACGGTCCTCAGAGCGCCCGGGACCTCCTTTGCGGTTCCAGCGTGGGTGCCACGCCTCCTCCAGCCCGGCAGGGGGCGCCCTAACCCCGCCTGCAGACAGAGCCCAAAGAGCTTCAACCACTCACCACCGCTGTGTCGGCGCACAAAGAAAGGTCAAAGGTGCATCAGGAAAGCTACGTTTCATGTCAGAGACAAGAGAAACCATCTATAAGAGATAAAGAAAGAAGAATGAACAAACAAGCAAAGTAAAAGTGTAAATTCGTACCACTCTATAAGCGGTGGCCTCCACGGTAGCGGCGTGCTTTCTCTTCCCTGCCGCTCCCCTCCTCCCCCTGCGTGCCTCCACGTCTCCGACCTGCTTCTCTTTAGTCTCTGCTCTGCCGGCCCGTTTTCCTCCCTGCTTCTCATCGGCTAGTCCGTCTGATGAAGCCGAGCGGGAGGAGTTCTCAACAGGGGCTGAGTAAGTCAGGGACAGGGTAGGCACAGGAAAATAATAATAGTAATAATAAAAATTCATTTTATTTAGTTTTAAGCGCCTTTCAAGACACTCAAAGCGCTTTTTACACAATAAGGTAACCAATAAATATTACAAAATGGACAATTGACCGACAGCTATCAAACACTACACCCAGTCTGAGTGATACCACGGCAGACAATTTGCGGCAGACTTGCTCACACACACACATAGGACACACAGACCGACTCCAGATGAATAGTCAGTGCCTGGTCAGGGCACTGGTAGGAGGATGTGGCATTGTTTTGGACGGTGGGAGGAAGCCGGAGTAAACCCACGCTAAGACGGGGAGAACATCCAAACCCCACACAGACAGGGTGAGGATGTGGATGTTTTGGATAACAGAACCACCACATGAGGAAGTATACAGGGGGCTCAGACAACAAGCTTACCCGAGGCATCCAACCTGAGTGTGGCAGGTGTATCCAAGTCATTGCTGTGGGCGGCGGGTGTATCAGGTCGGCCGGTGGTGGACGTCTCCTCTCCTCTACCAGACATCCTTCTATCCTGGGACTGCTCTAGCTGCAGGGTTTGTAAAGCTAGAATCAGGGCGCTCAGGCAGAGACACAGGGCCCACGTCCTCAGCACCTTCATCCTCACGCTGTCTGCAGAAAACAGGCGAGCCCAAGCGGACGTGTCCAGAAGCTCAAGATGGGTCGACCGCACGTGACAACCTAACAGAAACTACAGGAATAGGTTGACTCAAAACCACCAAGAAGATTTGGTAATCCTAGTGAACAGGAGAATTTCCACCCCCGGTCCAGCAATGGAGGTATGGATGAGCGTCAAGATCGGACCAGATCTCGAACAGGGAATCAGAGGAGCCAAAGACAGGCAAAGTAATGGTCAGTCTGTGCTCCCGCAACCTGTTAGACCGAAATAGAGGGATGAGAATGGAGAGCAAGAGAAGACACACTCAGTCTCCACAAAGCATTCGTTCATGGCTCGATAAAATACACAGACCCCCCTGCCCCCTCTCCGCTACACTCCTCCCTTCCCCTCCCTTACACCCACTCATCATAACTTTTAGCTAACAAACCCCCTTGGAAGAGGAGGGGTGGAGAGAGAGAGAGACATGGGAAAAAGAGAACAAACAAGAGGGAGGTAGCCTGGAGACGGTAAAGAACGCTAAGGGTTGAGGGGGACGGGGAGTGGACTGAAAAAGTTGAAAACCTAATGGTGAGCGTGTCATTGCGGTGTCCAACTCTTCCACTGTCCTGAGAGCGTCGCTGACCTGAATTCAGTTCCCTGGGGGGGGGGGGCCTTAAACATGGCCAAGCTTGAGGTTAACTCAAGGTTGAGGTTGAGGATTGGCTGCTTCCAGACCTGTGCTAAACAGAGACAGTTTAGACTGGAGTCATCCCTGCTTGGCCCGACTCCATTAGCACCTACGTATGATCAGAAATAAGACTACTAAAAATGAGCGATGAGCCTGTCAAAATTTGAACAAACACACACTTGCTAACACACTCGATCTCCCTAATGCTCACAGGCACATATCTACCACAACCCCCAAGAACACACGCATGTGAATGCATGCATGTGCCTCAGGTGCACGCGCGCACACACACACAAACACACACACACACACACACACACACACACACACACACACACACAAAGCAGGTGCCTCGGTCGGGTCTACTGGGCCAAATGGCAGTCTCATTGCAAGGCAAAACTAGCTGACTGCCTCTATATTTGCACAGTAACACTTTAACGATGAACATACATTCTCATACAGCAACAGAGGTTTACAAGACACAGCATTCGTTGGCAGCACCGTGAATGAAACATTAACATTCAGTTATTTATTGTTCCAAACAATTTCTGGCGAATATTCAGTTTGGCCATGGTGGTGTTCGTAATTCTTGTGTATATGTGAGCGGGTCAGACCGTGAACACAACAGCACCCAGACATCCTCCAGCCCTTGTTTACACTAAACATAGAAACTTGCCACGGCCAGAGACGACCCCTGGAGAAAAGCAGATTTTTTTTTTTTTTTCAAGGCTTTTACATCTACATTTGTTGGTTAACAAGTCATTTTAACCCTTCAAAGTATATATGAAATATTTGTCATAATTCTGCCTTAGTTTCCATTAACCCCAGTCCTTCCAGTCACGAACATGCGGTCTTGTTTTCTCAAGACAGTGACAGAGACAGTCTGACCCCAGCAGTCGCCAAGTCTCATCTCGCGTTTCACTAGACACGTATCATATTTCGCAACCTAATGTTACACCTAGACACAAGTCAACATCCATTCCACTTAATGACACCTTTAAAAGAAAATGGGAGTCGAGGCGAGTGACATCAGGTCAAGTTCAGCTTTTATTGAAGCATAACCACAGCAATGCAAACCAGTTGAAAAACAGACGACCATGAAGCGTCACAAGTTCAGTAACACGCAAATACAGATACAATGTGTTAAGAGGTATAACATTCACTTCAAGAAACAACTATTTTAAAGGGTGAATGTGGTGAGTGAGTCGACTCCCGGGCCTATCACAAAGTGCTCTTAAGCACCAACGTCAAAATAAGGCTATGCATCCAAAAGAATAACTGTCACATTGAACAAACGGCGTTGCGTTAAGGAAACAGAGGGATGATTAAATGCTGCTAGACGACCAGGTCAAAAACATTGGTTCTTTAAGAATCCGAGTGGAAATGCGTCGCTGTTGGAATGAACAAAATTAAGTCTGACAATTTATTTTTTTCTAAACAGACCATACATTACGACTATCATGAACTGGACAAACTACAAAACAGACTGTTGAAAGTACAGTATAGCAGGTGGCAGCCAGCCTTTATAACAAAAAAACAAGGGTTAGAGGAATGTTGTAGAGCAGGAAGGGAGAGAACTACAACCATAACTAAATGTCTGGGATGGAGGATGCTAAAGTAACCTGCCTCTGGGATTCTATACTGGAAACAAAGCTCTACGGGGTTCAGTTACACAACACAAGGCTCTGGTCCCACCTCTCTAGCTTGAAAAAGTCTGCAAGTGCTATAGGCGCAGGTTCTGTATGCTGTACTAACAGCCACCAGGTGGCGCTAAAGGACTTCCACTCAGCACACGTCGGTATTCAAAGATGACAGTAGAGGGTTGGGAGGCGACCATATTGCAGAGAGGCGCTGAGAGAGGGAGGATTGCAGAAAGTGTATGTGCGTGCTTGCTGGGGTGGACTCCTCAGTTGGCGAAGGTTTTGCGCACGGCCTTCACGATGTACTCGGCGCTGATGCCGTAGAGGTCCAGCAGCTCCTGGGGCTGCCCGCTGCGGGGAACGCCAACCACGGCCAGGCGGGTCACCACGATGCCCGGCTCCTCGCCCACCGCTGACAGCACGGCCTCGCCCAGGCCACCTAGGGAGCGAAACACACGGGGGGGGGTTACCACTGGACGCGGCTCTGCAGACTCTGCCAAAGTCCCACGTCTTCAATATGGACCACGGGTCCGTCGGTAACCCACCCTCTCTGTAGTGGTCCTCCACGGTGATGATCCTGCCCCCAGTGGCTCTGGCACTGGACAGGATGGTGCTGGCGTCCATGGGCTTGATGGTGAAGGGGTCGACCACTCTGATGTTGACCCCTGAGGGGAGCATCACGGATCAATTAGTCTAGACTCTAGGCTGTATCGCGTCACAAGGACACCCGGAACCAGCAACACCGCCAACCAAACAGCCTTCTTGAACACTGCGTAATGCAATTTTCTCATTATCTGTACATATGGGGCGAGCTGGTCGTACCCTCTTTAGCCAGGATGTCGGCTGCAGCCAGGGCTTCGTGCAGGGTCACTCCAGCTCCAACCACGGTCACCTTGTCACTGCCAGACTGACGCACCACCTGGGAACATACAGAACAAGGCACTCAGACAAGTTTACTTTGCCAGTTTAACTTCGTAAGAGACATACTACAAGTCATACTACTACATACTACAAAAAAAAAATACTAGTACCAATCAATTATTAAAAGGAAATTCAGACAGTAAGATAAGTGCTTTATCGTGTGCTTGACATCAAAAATATTGAACTAAGAAACGCAGCGTCGAGCGAGAACGGGCGCTCACCTTGGCCACTCCCACTTCAAACTTCTCCTCTGGGGGGTAGATGACCTTGGTGTCTGGCCGGCTGGTGCGGATGAAACAGATCCCCTGTGGAGAGACACATGAGCTTCAGAACCAGACACTCGCCCAGTCACACCATGGGGACGTTGGCGCGCGACACCCACAAAGCTGGCAGAGGCGGAGGACTGTTCACCTTGGTGTTGGCGCACAGCTCCACGGCCCGCTCGGCGGAGACGGCGTCGCTGGGGTAGAACACGGTGCACGTGGGGATGGCACGGAACATGGCCAGGTCCTCCAGAGCCATCTGGGATGGACCATCCTCACCTGAGGGGAAGGTGAGGGGGGGCAGGGGAAATTGGGATTTGGTTATTAGGAGGCGACGGGGAAACTATGGGAGAACACACGCAGAGACAAGATAGACGCTGTAGGGGCCGCTCACCAATGGAGACGCCGCAGTGAGAGCCGACCAGGTTGACGTTGGACTGGGAGATGGCGCCCATACGGATCTGGTCATAGGCCCGGGAGAAGAAGGCGGCAAAGGTGCTGGCGAAGGCGACCGTGCGGTCACGGGTGGCACAGCCAATGGCAACACTCACCTGCAGCAAAGAGGCAGGGCATCTCAACTCTGTTGTAAGCCCTTATTAACAGAGCACTATCAGGCTTCTTTCTGGCGCTTTCATTCATAAACCCTCATGGAGTCCTGCCAGGGAGAACATTGGCTACACAAATCTCTCCACTAGGAAAGTTTGAAAGGGAGTCAGATTTTTATACCATTTGTGAACATTGTCTGGGGAACATTACACATTTTTACATATTTAAACTATCACAGTGGCATTATTTATAAATTTGGTGAAGGCCTACTCTATTTGTAGAACGTTTTAAACCATTGATACAATCGGCCTTAAGGAATAGCTCAGCAGAACTGTCCTTTCTCAGGAGGCGACTAAGGAGCCTTTAAAATGAGCGGCACTCTTACATAATAGTCCCAGAGTGGAATATGTCATTCAACTTGCCATAGAACGGTGGTGGGAATGGGATTACAGCACGGAAGACAACAAATAGCAACAGATTAGCTCAATATGGAACAGATTACAGGCGTGAGGAAGAAGAAAAAAGAAGATCAACTCCACAAGCATTTTAAGGCAGTTTCCTTCCAGCTCATGTACGAGGTGGCCATAGCTATTTGGGTCAGGGGTCTACCATTCATTTAGGTCTAGAGTCTGTCCTTACCATGTTCTGCTCAGCGATGAAGCATTCGATGTAGCGGTCAGGGTGAGCTTTCTTGAAGGTCTCCGAGAAGGTGGAGTTCTTGGTGTCTCCGTCCAGGGCCACCACCCTCTTGCTGGACTGGCCCAGTTTGGCCAGGGCCACACCGTAGGCCCGGCGCGTCGCCATCTGCCACAGACAGCACAGATGACGTCAGTTAGAAAAACGGCTGGATCTCAACGTCCACGTGAGGGGAGAAGGGTTTCCTGCAGTAAACTGCGGTTATCTAATCTAGTGAGTAAACGACTGTGTGTGTGTGTGTGTGTGTGTGTGTGGAGAGGACCCTACTAAACCTATTGCCATGACTAGAACATGCTGGACTCGGGCCAGAGTGGGGAACTTTAACCCCTCAGTTTGATCATATACTTCTGAAAAAGCACTGCATATTCAGTGATTAAAGCAGAGTTTTTTAAAGAGGGTGCCCCCGTTTCCAGTAAAATACTGCTGCAGTTGAGCTACCTTGTCACCCAGCTTGTAGGCGGGGGGTGCAGGCAGGCGGATGGGGCTAGGGTCCACGGGGGCAGTGTCCTCGTTGGGCATCTCAGGGGAGAGAGTCTTGTTGGGGACCTGGATGAGAGCCGTCAGGTCGTTCAGCAGGTCGTCCACGCGGTCCTTGGGGATGGGCTTCCCGTGCCAGTTTTCCAGGTCCTCGATGTCTAAGGAGAAAGCACACGGGTAAGGAACTCCTGTAAAACCCAACCGGTCTGAAAACACACACGTATCCGTGCTCTGAACCTGGTCATTCGCCCACCTCCATTCACAATGTCATTACACACTATGGACCATTTAGTAGATGGAACAATGCTCACTTTTCAGTCCTTTGCCTTTGAAGGTCTTGGCCACTATGCAGGTGGGTTTCCCTTTGACCTGCTGGGCCTGCCAGAAGGCCTTACAGAGCTCCTCCACGTCATGGCCGTCTACCACGTACGTGTTCCATCTAACGACAAACACAGACGGTTACTCATCCCCCCAAGAGCCGAGCCAACCCCCCTAAACAAACAGACAACTCCCCCAGTATCATCAACTCACAGGTCAATACAAACATGACAACCATAGTGTGGACACACTTCGGCTATTACACAAACAAGTATCTTAGTCAAATGTTAGAATTCACATTCTGCACTTCCAATACAAATCTCATTAACTCACAGGTCGTCTGAGGGCAAAAAGTGTTGGCCACCTATCAATCATGTGAAAGATAAGAGGCATGCAACTTCATCAAGGTTTTACATCACAGGAAAGTTGAAACGGGCCGAGAGGAAGGGGAAGTTGACGGGCAAGAGGAAGTCCTCCAAAGGGGTGTAAAAAAGAGGCATGCGATATGAGCCACTGACCCAAAGGCTTCACAGCGTTTGCGGTAGACTTCCATGTCATGCTGGAGTGGGGCGGGCTCACTCTGTCCAAGGCGGTTGACATCCATGATGGCCACCAGGTTGTCCAGCTTGTAGTAGGAGGCAAACGCCATGGCCTCCCACACAGAACCCTCGGAGCACTCGCCATCGCCGAGCATGCAGTACACGCGGTAGCTACACAAGGCAGGAGGAAATTAAACAAATAGATTTCGTCCAGTAAAAGTAACAGGAGCCATTTGAACACATGTAACCTCTTCCAAAGTTTGGCCTCATACTTCAGATCTACAATGTTTGTCTCAACATTGGTGAAGCGATTCTAAAACATTCTCACATGTCTTTGCGTTCAAATCTAACACTTGAGAGTCAAGGCCTAAAGGGTCAACTATGTACCTGGATTTATCAAAGTGTTTTCCAGTGTAGGCCATTCCACAAGCAGCTCCCAGACCCTGGCCCAAAGAACCGGTTGCCACATCAACAAAAGCCAGTTTCTGTTAAAAAAAAGAAAGAAAGTATAATTATATATGTATATATTAGATAATTGTATTACTACGTATATATGTATCATTTATGTGCACCTAACAAGGAATTTCTTACTTTCTGGAGGCAACGGAGAGCGGTTTGAATAAAGCAAGATGTGAACAACTCACAGGTGTGGGATGCCCTTCCAGCTCACAGTCGATCTTGCGCAGGTTAAGTAAATCAGCCTCCTTCACATAGCCAGCCTCTACCCAGGCAGCATACAGGATGGGTGCAGCATGACCCTGGACAGACAAACCGGGGGTAGCTTAGTACTACCCATTACTCGCACATGTGTCTGTGTGTGTGTGTGTGTGTGCGCGCGCGCTAACCTTGGACAAGACAAAGCGATCATTGCACTGGTTGCGAGGATCTTGAGACTTGTATCGCATGGTTTGGAAGAACAGAACAGACATGAGCTCTGCAGCGCTGCAGCATGAGGTGGGGTGCCTGAGGGTAGGAAAAAAATAAAATAAATAACAATCGTCACTAAGCCTACATGGCCAGGGGGGGTGTTAAACGCATTGTGCTCTAAATTTACAGGCTACCTTATGCATGACTCAGAAAAAAAGACAGAACAACGCTGGCTTCAATGCTCATTTACAAAAGCTATCAAGTCAAGACAAAGCGTGCTGAATTAGTCGGCCGACATAAGAATCACATCATAGAAGCACTTCTTAACAAGTCCTCTCCACTGATACGGAATAGCACGATGTAACCAGATAAAACCTTATGGTTATTTTTGCATTAGCATGCACCAATATGATTCTGACTAAATTCTAGCCTTTAATGGAGTTCTAAAGCCATCTCCACCTCCCTCACAGATAAGCCAACGCGTGTTGGGAAACAGTTAGTTGCAGTCGAGGTATTGTAATGGGACCGGTTTTGAAATTCCACCTCATGCACTGTTGGCCAACGGCAGCTCAACTTCCCTCCATGGGTTAATGAGAAAAATAAAAAGAAACTGTAAAAATGACAACGCAGTGTGGACACACTTTGGCTATTACACAAACAAGTATCTTAGTCAAATGTTATAATTCACATTCCACACTTGCAATCCAAAGCTTATCTAAATTTACCCCTTCTTCTTTGGTCAATCGATACCTGCCAAAAAAATAATATTAAAACATTTGGCAAATTAAACTCAAAGACTTGAATGGCAAACATATTGACAAAATGAGGCATTGAAGCCTAAGCCTTTATATTTCTTCACTTCATTCAGGGGTCAAGTAAAAAGGTTACAAACAGTTGAGATTTCATTGAACAAAAGCCTGATGGTTATGTCCGTGAAATATGTTTATCCATTTCCTTAAAACTAACAAGGAAGTTATAATGGTTTGCTAAAAAACAAAAAAGGACCAACAGGAATTTTCTAGGTGTGTTTACACGTGATAATGATTTGGCCTGTCATGAATCAGAGAAATACAGTTTGAATGTGATGAACTTGTTTAAAAGGGAATGCATCCAAAGCTACAGTGTCTTCGACGGCAGCTGTGTTCTCTACAACACAAAAAACAGCATTGCGACAAACAGGTAAAGAAATTGCCCAGCCCTTCTTGTCTTCAAGTTAATTCAATCTGCTGTTTCAATAAGTTTTGTAAGTCAAACTTTGACTTTTTTTTTTAAGAAAACCCCTGCCCATGAACTTACTAACTTAACTTAACAATCAGTAAAGAAATTATCTATAAAAAATCTATATAAATAAAAAAAACATGCTTTAACTCTGATTGGACGTGGCCTCTGGGAAATAATTGCAGTCTCCCCGTCTCTCCCTCAATCGATTGAGGATTTAAAAATCTGCCCTCCTGAAATGCCTTGTGCCTTAAATTGTTCATGACACCAGGACAGAACACTAGCTTTCAAGGAATTTTTCTATGGTTTAGAGTTCAGTGTGTTGGTTGAAATCCATAAAGCAAAACCTATTTTAATTGTTCCAAATGTATAGATGTCAGTTTGGCTTCTAAAATGTAACACGTTGAATGGAAACTTTGGCCAAGTTGACTGTGAATCTAAATAATATCCATTGGTAATATTATCAGTACAAAACTAACGTTATCAGCCCGGATCTAGAATTTTTTTTGCAGCGGGTGCATTTGAATTATTAGGGCAAGGCTATTAATATTGCGCATTTCAAACAAGTTCTATCAAAATACTTTAAACACAACTAAGCACCATAGACGTTTTGAGTATCCTATGAATTGCCAAAAAGCAGGACCATTTCTTTCATCTTCTTCCGTGTCCACCAAAGCATTGGTTTCCTTTCCTGCCCAATAATGCAATTATGGCATCACTATTTTCTGGCTTGAGATCTCAGGGTTTCATCTTCTTGTAAGAGATTTTTTTTACATTAGTACTATGTAGAGCCGCTGTTGTTTAACTATAAGCCAATGATGGGGGTATTGGTACCAGGTAGCCTCCACAAGCATGTGACTCAAGAGGGTCTGTTCTGATGGTAGGCACACGTCACAGTTCCTCTCTCGCATCACAAATATAATTAAAAGTAAACATTACTTGAATTAGTACCGTTTGGATACGTAAAGTATCTACAATTGCTCAATGTAAAATTGTTTAATGTATTTCTGAATAACATTAAATTTTTATAAACCACGAAAATGTGTGATTTCATATGGCATCAGTGGGCCTTTACCATGCTGATTTATGTATGACAGTGAAACATGGAATGCCATGTTTTTAGTTTGTTAGCATTTAATATTGTTAGATTAAGATACATTTAAAAAGTGGTGTCTGTGGTATGGAATTTAAATTGCAGTCAATGACATATGAATGATTGGGATTGCCCACTGGTCAAAATCAAAGGCCAAAAAAACACAGATGCAAAATGTGTGTGAAAGCATATTCCCAAATCCTCTGTGGTAAGTGTGGAAAAATTTATTAATTACAAATTCCGGACGATTTGTAATATTGGTGCCATTTTAACAATGCATGACAGGTAATTTCTGACATGTACAATTTAATTTGGACTAGAAAGCGCTGAGTGGCATGTCCAGTATTTGCATCCGCTGGTGCCTGACAAAACAGTAAGAAAACAAGAAAACCTATTCATTGGTCAGATAGATTATTGCAAATTCGCAGAACAGACTGCAGAAATAAGCAGATAGGCCTTTAGAATTTAGAGTGTGTTGGGCAGAGAGCTTTGACTTTTGCAAGATCATTGGGCGAGAATTTAAGTGAACGACCATGTAACTGTAAAGGCAGTGAGATTTCTGGATTCGAGCTCAAACATATAATCAGCACAAGGATTTACAGTGCTTAGTCTTACTTCAGCGGTTTAACTAATGGATGGGTAGATGAAAGATTTG
The DNA here is from genome assembly GCA_036024795.1 of Galaxias rostratus. NCBI lineage: Eukaryota > Metazoa > Chordata > Actinopteri > Galaxiiformes > Galaxiidae > Galaxias > Galaxias rostratus. Next base: position 12,057 of record JAVQJS010049459.1, on the reverse strand, counting down.
TCATTCATCTCATGGCACCTCAAGTAGTGTCAACTACGCTCGGTACAATCAAGTCTTACATTAAATTAGAATGGGAAAACGCCCTTTTTTGAAGCAGTTAGGCATAGGACTAGGTCCAGCGCTCACACGAACAGGCAAACACAACAGGAAAGAAGTTACCTTGCTAATGCAGGCACTACATCTTACGATCAACTATCAGACATAAACCACAACGTTGAAGTCTACCACGAGACTTGAGCCGACACGTGATTTTTGCAACCACCATGCAACTTTAACGTTAATGCACAAAATGTTCCACTAGAAAGTTACTAGCATTTTCGCCTGTTTATACACCTTTTTATTGGTAAAAAATCATATTTTAGGATACTAAACGTTCAGGAACCACCGAACAAAAGTCTTGCTATGCTACATTGTTCGCTAATATAATCTGCAGGACATGTGCAATGAAAAGGGAGGTGTGCACCACGCGCGTGGTTCTTTCACCTGCAGTTTCCCAGGAGCAACCGCGTTAATTTGATAAACGGCTATCGAGTACTAACATTTCTGTTGAATATCCTGGTTAACAACTTACCCAGAGTTCGAGGCGCATGTTGCTTTGATGGAGTGAATCCTCAGCTTGTTAGCAACGTCCTTCAGGCCCTGCAGAGTCTTCTCGTCTGGTTTGTGATAGCTAGCCATGTTTAAAATATTTTTATGAAACTTAACCTGAAAGTATCAGTAAATCAGTGTATATTCACACCCGCCGCTACCCGATTTCCGCTCAAGTGCTTTGTATACTGTACTTCGCCGTGACAGCTGCTCTAGGCACGTTGAATCGAGGAAGAGCGCATTTGACGTAGGGAATTTTATATAGGCAGACTCGGTTAACCACACCCCCTGACTTCAATCATTGGAGGATTCAGTGCAAGGTACATTCAAAGACAAAGTTTGTCACAATAACATTTAAAATATATATACAATGTGTGTGTGTGTCTGTGTGTGTATTACGCACGAAAGACTCCTTTTATTGTAAGACATAGGATAGGAACACATCAGACTTTTTCAGATACACACTGTTCTTTTAAGGCAGCCAAGCCAATGCTGTTCTTGGAAGGCTGCCAACAGGAAGTCTAAGACTTTAAATGTGCTCTCTCATTCTTACTCAGGAGAAACAGGTTGGATAGTATGCCTGGTCTAGTGCTAGTGTTTAAAATCCCTTTTTCTATGCGGCTATCTTTTTCATAGTTTAAGACAAAAAGAACAGCCGGCGAAGAAAAACATTTCAGTTTATTGTGCAAAGACGGTAATCCACTTTACTTGAACAAAGCTATCAACAAAGCATTTTAGTAATCATAAAAAATTAGTAATGGGAAACAATCAAACACATGGTTGCCCGGGTCTAAAATCTGGGTAACTGCCTACACTCCACAAACTCAACCCTTGTATATACCCTATGCATACTGTCAAATTATAAAACTAACTTTCATTGTCTGTCACGTATTGTCATGCATCCTGTTAGCAACCGAGTCAGAACTAAGCTACACCATTTGGACATTTGACGTTAGGAGTTGTCCACCTCTCCTTTTTCACGATCTTGCAGTTCCTAAAGAGAATGACACAATATCAGGAAAACTTCTGCTTCTACCGATGAAGATTGTCAGTGTAATAAATTCCTTACCTTGTTTTTTTCTAGAGCCTCCATCTTTTCCTCTGGGGTGACCAGCTCTTTGTCCAGCCTCTCAAGCTGTGGCAGACGAATGAGTGTAGACATCCGGTGGTCCTCTGTGTCTAACAGTGGGTTCTCAGCCAGGACCAGAGCTCGCAGTGTCTTTGACACAAACTGCAGGCTACGCAGGCCATTCTGGTTAGAAATCAAGTTGCCTCTGAAGAAAAAGGTGTTTGTGGGGGAACGTCTGTTAATGGTTGGATACTTATTTTTGACAACCAGACGATTAAGTCCTTATCGACACTGTCTTCACTAGTATACATCTGAGAGACCTGTTTTGGCCAAATATATTGTTGATAAAGAGTGATCTTAATTCTAAAAGGTATGAAAACCAGCAAGCTCAGTAAATGTTAAGTAAAGGAGTCAACAAGCCTAACTAGTAAGGCTATTACAGAGTCCCATAATGATGTGATGTTGTGCTCCGGGACAGGAATCCAGGTTTGTTCAGTGTTTAAAGAGTACCTGACGTTGAGGTACTGCAGTTCCTTCATGTTGGGGCTGATTCCCTCCAGAGTCTCTAGTTGGTTGTCTCGAAGATGAAGGGTGGTCAGCCGGTCCAGCTGATCCAATCCTTCAAGACGTTTAAGTCCATTCTGAGCCTGCAGGGAGAGTAGAAATACGATCAATTATATATAATTATAATGTACACATTATGATTAGTCATATACAAGTAAAAATGGGTCACTTATGGCATCAATGATTTTCATAATAGAGTTGCTACCAGGTATAGTCTGCGTAGGTTTGGGAGGTAGATACCATCCGTGGTCTCCAGGCGATTTCCTCTTAGCTCAAGGGTCACCAGGTTAGATAGGCGACTGTACTGCAACCCATACACTCTTTGGATACCATTGCCTACAGAATCATTGTTATCAAGCAATTGTATGTCAACTATATCTAATATCCAATTGCATTTTCGATTTATTAATGAAATTTGACTGACCAATAAGGTTAAGGCTCTCAAGGGCTGGGCCCCCCAGGCCCTCCAGGTCACTCAAATGGTTGCCTGCAAGGCTCAACCACTGTAAATACTTGAGCTGGTCCAGCTTTTGCTCTTTGAAAGTGGTAAGCATGTTCTTGTCAGCCTACAAGGTGGATGCAAATGCAATGCATTATGTTAGTCAAAACATTTATGGTCATTGCCCGTAGAATGTAATGAGAAATAACAATTACCTTGACCCAGAGCAACTGAGATAATTTTACAAGAGGTGAAAGGTCAGACAAGTGATTGGAGGTAATGTCTATGAAGCGAAGATGAACATATGTGGTGATAGCGACTATATCTGTCAGAAACCTGGAAAAACAAGTAAAGATCCATCAGAAAAAAGCTGAACTGACTAGACCATTTAAGATTTGATTTTATGCTGCTTACTTCTCTTTTAAGTCTGCCTTGACAAAGGCATGTGCAAGTCCATTCCCTGTTTTGCATAGCAAAGAGAGTCCTCCAATGATTGTTTCCTGGGTCAATGGACACACCTCTATCTACAGGATAATTAATTAAAGAAAAAAGGACGGGAGAGGAGAGTATAAAATAGTTTTGAAGGGGTTTGAAATACAAAACCATACACCTCTATCGGCACCAAGGGCCATGCAAAATTAATCAACGCCTGACTGTCCAACCATGTGTACCTTGTCTTCATGCTCTATGTCGTCGTCTCCTTCATGTACTTCTTCCCCAGCTCCTTCCTCCCCGTCTGGAAGGACCACATCTTCCTCATCATCCATTGTGGAAATTCCTGTTGCCTATTTTTCAAAGGACAGAGAAAATCAAAAGACAGACATACACAGACCATACTCTCACAATCAGTTTAGGTTATTTAGCTGAAAGTAGATTGGTCAAATAATGTTGTATATATTGCTCTAAGCAGTTTTATGATTTTTTTTATTAAAATGTTAGATATTTAATGGTCTTTATTTTTATCTGCCTATTCTAATTCATGAATTTCACGTTGACCTAACCTTACTGCTGCTGGATAGTGGAGTGTAGCCAGCCCAGCGACCTCGCAAAGTGCTAGCTAGCTTACTGTTAAATCGGAATCTCCGGCAGTAGTAGTGGTAGTAAATATTCTACACAAATATTGACATTTTGGATTTGATATTCTGGGGATTCAAATGAATATTCGGGCAGGAAGCTATAACACTTACCAGCAATTAATGGTATTAATTACCTTTTTTAACTACGCTAAAGTATTAGCTAGGAAGATAGCCAAGTGGTTGGCTGGGTGCCTCAACAGACACTAACCAAGTTGTCTGGCGTCTGTTGTGGTTACCATGGAAATGGTGAAATTGCTTCGTAAGTTCATTCAATCATAGATGTTCTATTACTTAACATCTTTTAATTGCACAACAGGACATACCATGGAGTAACTGATCACAAGAAAACATGTTTGCAGATCTTGGTAGATCCTCTTTTTAATACAACTTGCAAAACGTTGTATTGCAACTTGCATGCCATTGAGACATGTGATAGTAAACATTTTAGTGCATTAATGGACAGCCGATGGCCATAACTATAAAGAATAATGCTGTGATGACATCATACATGCACAACTCAGCAGAGAAATGCAAAACAAAAACTTTTTCAAAACATTTGCGATTTTGTGGATTTTAATGTAGCAATATACTGCACAATCTACTAACTATGTACCTTTTCTAGTGGTGTGGAGATGGTGGGGTGTGCTTGGAATATTAGAAAAAACAAATGAAAACTACAATTAACGGCAAACTGTAGTATATTGTGCATTTACAGACGTCACAATACATTTACACACATATTTGTCCACACATATGTTGTTTTCTCATGACTTCCACAAGTTAAAGATTTTCTTAGAAAGTGCTTATTCTAAACTGTTTGAACAACATATTTGTAACAGCGGTATTTCTACAGAGAAGTCATTCACTGAATGTTAAAACATACATAATCAGATCTATAGTGCATAGACAGTATCTTAAATGAAGTATATATATAAAAAAAAAAGTTTTTCAGTAGACACTTCAGGACTTCCACTCCCCATAGTCTAGCAGCAGACATTCTCAAACTCCACAGTAAAGCTTGCTCATGAAGACATGTTAGGGCTGCAATCGGCATCAATTGACAAGAGTAAGGTGCATTTTGTGCAACACAGCCCAACACAATTGCTACAGGATCAACTTATCTAATCATAGATAAGCAGCTGGGCAACTTCCCGTTCGAGCCAATGTCCATCCATATAGTGCACTGCACACTACAGTCCAATTTTGTATGGATTCTTTATCATCAAAGACGATCGGAAGAAGTTCAATGCGGTATATGAGTGGAGAGTGGGTACGGGTTGAGGCCAGGGGTTACTCTGCCTGCATGTTGCGCAGCAGCCCTTTCTTCATCCCTCCCTGCAGCATTCGAGCTCCCAAACTGCCACCTGCAACGCCATCGCTACAGATAAAAAGTAAACAATTAAAGGCAATGCAACTCAAACACACAATACTCAACCATCACAATAGGCCTAACTATACATAGTTATACATAGTTATACTATACTAACTATATATATAACTATCTAATGACTACAAGTAATTCATGGCCACTTTCTTTACAAGAGCCAGTGGGATTGTGGCTTACATAGCACTGTATTTCCTCTTCTTGGGATCTGGAGCCTCTTGCCTTTCTGCAGCTCTATGCCGCTGGGGAGAGAGGCACCAAAAAGATATCAAGGTGAGTTACAACTGATGAAAATCACACTGCATTTTTATAATCCTGTATCTTTCTGTGACGGGGACCAACCTCTCCATCTACCCCATATTGCTGGCTTTTTTTCTGCTCCAGGTTTTGCTATGAGGGGGAGAGATTAAGCTTTAAACAACTGAAAGGAAATGTATTGATTATTCTTCTGTTGTTGGGAACTCTAGAATTTAACTAGAAGTTAAGAGGCCCAACTATTTAAGGGAAACTTTGCACATTATCTTTTCTCTTGGTAATATGATTGAAATTGTTCTTTTGTGTATCTACCTTGTGTAGCTCAGAAAGCTGCTGATGCCTCAGGAGGGCCTCTTTACTGGGGAACTGTCTCCGGCACAGTAGACAGGCTAGTTTAGCCCAGTCCGTCATCCGGTCCTCCTTGTCTTCCTTATCTCCTCCCTCCTCCTCACTGTCTGTCTCTCCGCTGTAGGCAGGCACCAACCCCTGCTGTTGCTGTTGTTGCTGCTGCTGCTGAGGCGGAGAACACTAGTGTGGACGAAATAAACACATGCAGTGATAAAAAAAAACAAGAGTTCAGGATATTAATCTATAATGCATTTAGAATTTGGCACAATTACGTAGTGTGTTACACCAGAAAAATGGGAGCAGACGGGTGTTCAAGAAAGAATGACACTGCAAATTGGAGAAAGACGTCAATAGAGCTCAAAGCCAAGGCTGTAGCACACACATCCACACACCCACCTCTCTGTCTGTGGTGTGCCTCAGCTGGTCCAGAAGGATCTGGGGCCGTTCAGACAGCGCCCCCTACAGGGCATAGAAAGGTGCGGTCAAGGTAAGCCACTTTCTCTGGCGGTAGTAAGTGCGTGGCTGTGTGTCGGTGTATGTCTAGACACCCACCTTCTTCTCCAGGACGGCGTATCCTGCGTCAGCGCTGGCCGACTCCCTGCGCTCGTGGCCCGGGGCTCTGGTGTAACCCGGTGGGAGAGCGGCGGAGCTGACGGGGGCTGTGGCGGAGGAGACCACCGAGCGCACGTTCTCCTTCTGCCTGTTCAGACTCTTGGCCCAGCGCTCCATGTCTTTGGCTATCTGCAACACACGCACACAGGAACACAACCAGCATGTAAGTACACGTAAAATACTTCATATGGAACCATGGTTTAACAATTACATTTTCATATCACCCTTTCATACTCATGCTTTGTAGTTGGCCTTCTGACTTAATTGAATGATATTTTCTGTGTTGGAATATTTCATGAGACAAAAGGGTTATTGCGTCGGACCTGCTGAGCTGTTTTGTTTTTGGGCTTGTCTTTCTTCTCCTTCCCACCAGGGGCAGCAGTGAGAGGATCTGAGGAGGTGGGGTTGTCACTCAGAGCAGCAGCCGTCTCATCGTTGGACTGTGGAGGGGCAGGTACGTACGTTTGGCTCTCTCCATCCCAGTACATATACTGCTGGGTGTGGGAGTTGTAGTAGTACTGCCCGTAGTCAAGGGACAAGAAAAAAGGAAAGAGTGCGAGAGAAAAAAGATGAGGAAGGGATCTTACAGGCCCAAGTGAAGGATATTCCGAAAGGCATGACACACATCAACACGCTCGGCTATACCTGCGAATTCGGGTCGTAGTAAAGTCCAGTGAGCGGGTCGTAATAGTAGCCAGAGCTTTCATCATACTGGTATGTGGACACATCTGGCACAGCTGTAGACAGAACCACAGTCTGTTAGTATCAAGGTCTCACACACACACACACACACACACACACACACACACACACACACACACACACACTTGTCTGCTTTCAACACCCCCACACAGACGGGCAAACTCACGGTATTGCTGGTACTCGTGGGCTGTGCCAGGGGTGGCGGGGTGGCTAGGAGCAGCGGGCTGAGGTTTCCCTACTATCTCCACCTGCAGGGAGAAACAAACACTCACATGAATGAGGCTTGGGGTGTAGGGAGGCATCGAGACAGTTAAAGGGAAGGATTCTAGGGACCCTGGCCTGAAAGCAGGCCTAAACGTGACAAGTTGAAACGGGCTTGGTTGACCCTCATTTTGGAAAGCATACAGTACATTTTCAGGGGCCTGGAATATCTAGTTGCGGCACTGGAAACAGGGCAATGTGAGATTACTACAAACAATGTCAGTTACACAACTTGGGTTTCTTTGCCTATCAACAAGGAGACACGTTCCTCTTATAAATTGTGTTTGAAACAAAAGACTGTTTGCCCTACCTGGTTGCCCAGTGAGGTGGTACCCGAGGTGATAAGAGGAGCCTGTGTGTGAGCGAGCGGGAGCTGTAAGGCGTTCATTCCAGACACCGGTGACTCAGACGACATTGATGCTGCCAACATAAGCAAACAGGTTCAGTTCATAGTTCACCTCAGAATGCGCTTACCTAAGGACAGCAACCCCAAAAAAAAATCACACCTCCCCCTCCATTTCCTAAGGTTCCGTTTAAAGAATGCAGTCTTTCCTGAAAGATACTGTGCTCTCTGTTCCATTCACCTGGGGGTGCTCCTCCTGCGTAGGCCCCCATTAAACCGGCTCCTGTAGGAAGCATGGCTGTTCCAGCTGCCACTGCCTGAGCCTTGAAGGCCGGCCCTTCTGACACCGCGTACTCCTGGCTTTCTAGACCATAGGCTACCGCTGCCCCCTGCTGGTACACTCCCGCACCCACACCCTGGCCACTAGCTGCCCCAGTCTGGGCGGTCTGAGATAGATGGAAAGGCAGAAAGATTGAGAATAAGCAGAGCGCAGGAAGGCCAATCAGATTCAGTTTAGCGTGCTTACACTCGTCCCCGTGCATTGCCTTACAGGTACCACTCATCCTAGGGGTTAGGGCACAGTTATCAGCCAGTGTAAGATTTGGGTCGATGGGGGCGAGTGAGAGAGCACCGGGTTACCTGAGTGACGGCCCACTGGGCCGCGGCTATGGCCGTGCTGGCCACCGTGGCGGCGCTCACTCGGCTGCCGTCCGTAAGGAACACGTCCCTGGAAGGGACAAAGACAGGGGGTGTAAAGGCGTGTCCCAAGTCTCCCTGGACATGGAAGTTTACCCTGGTATTGTCATCTTGGTTGTTCTGAGTGGAAGGTCTGCATACCGCTTGGAGCCCTTGGCAAACTCCACGGCGATGACTTTGGAATCAATAGAGAGGGGCGGCTGAAGGGCCTGCAGGATCTGCAGCAACTGAGATGCCTCCTGGGGAAAGATAAAGTTCTATGTGACCAAGTGGTTTGGTGAAGGTGGGTGTATGTTTGGTGTTGTTACAGGGCTGTGTTAAGATCATTTGAATTCACTGTGTGTGCATGGACGTGTGTGTGTCTGTCGGTCTCACCACTATGGTGGCGAGCTGTAGGAAGGCGAAACCCCTGTTGAGCTGGGTCTGTTTGTCCTTGATGAGACGGATGTTGGAAGGGGACAGAGTGGCAAATGGAGCCAGAGAAGACAGGATGGCATCCACAGTGGTGTGAGGGCCAAGGTTTCTCAGGATCAGTGCTAGGGAGAGACTCATACCATTAGTTAGCACATATGACAGCGCGTGGAACTCAAAAGACATCAAAGTACAAAAGTAAGAGACAATGGAGAATGTGGACAAAATAAACAAAGACAATAAAGTATTGTCCAGAAAGAAAGCAACCAAGGAGGGAAGAACAGAGACTTACTGTCATTTGCCACCTCTGTCTGGTGTGTGTTGGCCCCGGAACTGAGGGCCGAGGCTGAGGACTGGTAGGGCACAGGCAGGGGCAGCAAGCCCTGGGCCCCCTCCTTCTGGTGGCCCAAGGCCAGCTCCCTTTGCAGCTGGGGCAACTTCAGTTCAGCCTCTGTGGATACAATACATGAATACAATTACTCAAGCCTCCGTAGATACAAGAAACTAATTACTCAAACCCTGAAAAATTGTGTTTGGTTCACACAACACTATTTTGTAGAGCCACTCTACAGATCACCAAAAATGGTACTGGTGGTAAGGGTGAGGCCTTGGGCAAAATTCACGTTACCTGACTTTGGCACACCACACTTGAAGCACTTCTCTCTCCTTTTGAAGTTCTGAACACCACACTGTCAAGTGAGGGACATTTCACAAGCGAAATACATGAATTCAGGTGTCCACAAACACACACTGTTGCCATACACGCACACACACACACACACCTACCTTGTTGCAGAGCCAGTCCTCGTTGGCACGTGGTTTGGGGTCGCTGTAGTGCATGGACACCCTCTGTCCTAGAAGGGACAGAACTCTCTGAAAGAAAATGAGAAAAAGAGGGCGGGCAAGGGAACAAAGAATGATTAACACAGAAGTAGGACAACCGTGCTAGAGAGAGACCTCAACTCACAAGAGTAGGTTAGATAGAGTATGCAGGGAGGAGATGGAAAGAGAGAGAGAGAGAAAACAAGAATTTAGGTTGAAAGAAAAGAGAACAAGAGAGAATTGCAACCTTCAGCTTTAGGGAATTTGGGACGGACTGAGATGGTGTGTGTGTGTGTGTGTGAGTGTACTTGTGTATGCGTTTGTGTGTCTGTGTTGTGCATGTTTTGGAAAGAATATAGTGTTGCGGTCAGTCTTGTCAAACCCCCCCCTTAAGGGGAAACCTGGTAAAACATCTACAGTACAAAGCCACCCATTTCACGCCTCCGGCTCCCAAACTGACAGCCCCCCTGAAAAGGCTACAATATGAGCAACAATTGAAGAGGAGGCACGGCCAGATCCCAGGTCCCTACTCTTAAGACGCACATATTTGGACTTGCATCACTGTCATTGTAAATTATTTTTGCGAGATTGCAGCCAATGTCTGGGACACCCGTTCCCCTTCTCGAAGTGCAGCAGAGGTGAACAAAGGCTAGTCCTTGGCGTAGGAATGGAAATAGAGACAGGGAGAGAAGCATGGCTCACTGTTTGCAGTTGTCTGTGTGAAGGTGTAAAGTGTGACATTTTCTAGCTGAATCTCTCGTAATATTGTGTAATATGTATAGAGCATCTGGGACCCAATATAACCTCTCGCCAGACTTCCATGATCATCCTCTGAAACTCTCATCACAAACTGCAAGGCTGGAATCACGTTTTGGCGTCATCAATGCTTCACTGCTAGAGCCTAGCAATGCTTGACTAGTAAAATCCGCAAACAAGGCTGTCGAAAATTAAAATCCACTCTAGCAGATTTTAGCCAGCATATGATGTAGTTCTCTGTTTCAATCAGTTTTGTATTAATGCTTAAAAAAAGGTTTGACAAACTACACTGAGTGAGATACTTAGTCATACTCATATCACTATGCAATGTTAAATCTAGCAGGCTTAAGATTACCATGTAATGATCTGAGCATATTTTTTTTGATACTTGCAGTACCTGAGCGTTTCTGGACAAAATGTGTTTCGAGAAGTTAATTGATTGGCAATAATAAACATATTTGCATAAAGCAATCATATTTTTCCTTTGAAAAATAGTGAAAGCATTAGTGAAAAAGTTAAACATGACAATTCAATATGGCGCGGACATGAGTATAGCTACAGGTGTTTATTTATATTTTTGCCTAAAGTTAATTTGAATATTATTCATTAGCTATTGACATTTTGCTTTTCAAACGTGTGTACCAATGCCATTAAAGTACGTCAAAAGTAAAAAGAAAAGTCACAATTGCAATACATTATGATACTCCCACTTTCCGCACCACGTAGTTTAAACTTGCAGGATGCGCGCACACTAAAGGCACAACAGAGTTCTATGCTAGTGCACTGGATCTCCGATACAAACATGAGCAAATACTTAAAAAGTTTGACAGCCCTTGCTTCTATAGAGAATAAGTGTCTTGAAGAATCGGATAATCTGTTCGAATACAGTAGGCAGTAAGACAACAAAATAAGTCAGAATCACACCCGCACGTGTGCTTTGATTTTCTCTGAGCATCGAGCAAAAGAATGCCGTCTCCAAGTTCACACAATCACTCCCTTATCAATAGAATACCTGAATTCTCCACTGTGTGTGTGCGTTTGTATGCATGTGTGCATGTCATGGAGTGTATGGCGTGCATGTGTTTGTGCAACGGTGCCATGTGATGTTTGCCCAGTGTGTGTGTGTGTGTGTGTGTGTGTGTGTAGTGGAGAGTGACCTGGTTGGTCTCCATCCAGCGGCTGGCCTCCTGTATGAGATTAAACTCGACGAAGGCGAATCCTCGACTCTGACCTGGACACCGCCCAGCGCCATGGCAACCGAACAACAACAACATAACAACAACGCAGTGAGGGGTTAGTGCTTCATGTACAGAGACAGAGAAAGAAGGGAAAAGTCCCCACACTGATTGAATCTCCGTCCTTCCTTCCTTCCTTCCTTCCTTCCTTACTCCCACACTTGGATGAACCACAGAACTTGACCCAATTGGACATGTATGCAGTACACCAATCAACTGTGATATGTGATTACTACATGGAAGGGAGGAAAGGAGGACACAATGTGATAGTATCCCCACAGGTTCAAGAGGGGGCGAAAAGTAAGAAACTTCAAACCACTTAAGTTTGAGCATAGAACAACTGAAGCACCAAATCACTGACAGAAAACGCACAAACATGCACGCGCGCACACACACACACACACACACACACACACACACACACACACACACACACACACACACACACACACACACACACACACACACACACACACACACACACACACACACACAC
>JAVQJS010049458.1:0-12771 GCA_036024795.1 Galaxias rostratus | reverse complement strand
GGGGCGGCACGGTGGCGCAGTGGTTAGCACTGTTGCCTCACAGTAAGAAGGTCCTGAGTTCCAATCCCACCTGAGGGCCTTTCTGTGTGGAGTTTGCATGTTCTCCCCGTGTTAGCGTGGGTTTCCTCCGGGTACTCCGGTTTCCTCCCACATTCCAAAAACATGCAGGTAAATTGGTGACTATAAATTGTCCGTAGGTGTGAATGTGTGTGTGAATGGTTGTATGTCTATGTGTTAGCCCTGCGATGGACTGGCGAGGCGAGGGTGTACCCTGCCTCTCGCCCGAAGTCAGCTGGGATAGGCTCCAGCCCCCCGTGACCCTGCATAGGATAAGCGGTTCTGATAATGGATGGATGGATGGAACTTAGGGTTATGTATATAACCCGTGTTTTGATAAGGAGAGCAGTGAGATTCCTCTCCAGTCTGCCCTATGGCTGAATAATGACATGCTTCAAATCTGGAGTGAGATGTGTCTGCTACTGTTTTTAGCGAGGAGCTGACGCGGGAATGTATCACCCTTGAAGTCTCAGAAGTCATGTTGATTACAAGTTGCTGTAGTGCAAGTGTTCAATCAATGATGGATGCTCTGAGAGCATTTCCTATGAAAAAGATCCTCACTCCTATCTTTACTAGAACATTGGTTATACATGTAGCCCCTTGTTTTCAGTTTGATAGTTTGAATAGATATGGATTTCATTGGTGTTATATATGGCAAAAACATGTAAACATGTGTACATATGTATGTACGTATGTATGTTCATTAACATTTACAATTAACATTGTTTTTTTATTTACCCGAACCTATCTCTCACAGGAAATTGAGTAGTTGTTCACTAGGTTAAGAAATAGACAAACAAGTTTTTTTTAAGTAAGCCAATCTTATGTCTGGTCGAACAATAATAATATAATGAAATGTGTACTTGTTAGTAAACACTCAATATCAATGTATATGTTATATACAATGTGAACCATCCAATCATATAATTCGCCAGGGGCAAATAAACAATAATGACCAGATAGTAAAGAAACAAATTTTTCTAATGTCTTTGTTCATGCCATCTCCCTCTTTCTGTCTCATAACAGCCTTTTTGCTCTCCTGCTCGTTTCCTCACTCTCCGGAGGGAGGGGGTGTAACAGTAACAGACATACACCCTGGTGGTCATGCCCACTTCCATTGTGATCCTGGCTTTCAAGTTAGGGGTCATGAAGTTGCGGTCTGTGTTAACTTAACACAACCCCGCTGGAGCACCCCAGAACCACAATGTGTCGGTCAGTCACACCTTTCCATGGTCATATGTTCAGTATTTATATGGTTATCTTAATCAATGTTTTACTAATTGCTGTGGTGAGGAATAGCACAGCAATTCTCAACCACCATTTTGTAGACTTATTACCTCAAAAATATTTCCCGCATGATGACGTTATAAATTGGAGTAGCATTAGTTACAGGAATTTGCAGGAATTGATCTGAATGGTATAATAAAAGACTGTCTTTCTAATAGCTGTTTCATGCGGCGGTTGGATACGAAATGCCACAGTGGGACGGATACTCTCACCCCCCCCTCCATCTGCAGGCAACCACAGCAACGGAAATAATCTGAGTTGTAATTGGTTGCTAGAGGCCAGAGACGGACACAGACTTCACCTTCACTTTGAGAGGGTAGCACTGGATGAAGATGCTGATAAGTAAGTATAAGATGTTTACTGCAAAAACATTTTTGATTGGCTTTTGTGTCATAATTGGCACTAGTTGAATTTGGTGTCCACATACAATTTAGATAACAATATTGCTATCCACAAGTCCTATGTAAGTCCAATAACACAATTTAAATAATTGGCATTAATCCTTGAACTTGAGATAAATATCTGCCAGTGAGTACAACATTTGGATGGATTCCCTATAAAACAGGCAATATAAATGTAAGATGTGCAGGCATTCAGGATATGTGATTACACATGAAGGTACAAATGCACTGCTTAGGTCCCTGTGATGTGACTAAAAGACTCCCGGTCATTTCTTTAGGGATAATTCTTTATTCAAATCTAATCAATCTCCCATCACTACTACTAGACTTTTCACTACTACAGGATATTTTTGGTTAACGTCAATCCCCTGCCTCATCTGAAGGGACAATGGGCTGGTGTTGCCATATCATAATTTGAGTAATTTCTTAGTTTTATTTAACTGTTGAACTGTCACACAGTCCATAGATATTCTTGAGGCAAATGTTTTTAAATGCAATATTACCCAAACTTTCAGGACTTAACTTTCGTCGAGGTTAGATGTGATCATCAAATATTAATCCTACTCCCTTTTAAAAAAATCAGTGTTACTTATAAACTAGAGAATTGCAATTACACCAAATGTTAAAACATCTCTATGTTGTTTAATTTACTAAGTTGGTTACAATGTAAGATACATTATTACGTTGAGTCTGTGAGAGTATTCAGAGATAAACACGTCACATCCACAAAAGAGTGCCTTGCCACATTGTTAAAGTAGTTTTTTTATCAAAGGATTCTAAATAAAATAGAACTTGGCTTTAAACTCAAGTTAATGTGGAGCAAGATAATTTTTCTTTCCAAATACTTAGAGAAAGACACAGCGGGGAACTTCTGTGGTTGGATATTAGTTTATCTATACCTTTATTTACTGCCTCGGTCACTCCGTTTGAACTACCGCCATGGTTGTAGACCACATCCAAATACACTTATCTTACAACCTCTGTTTAATTATCTCTTAAGTAGCTATCCGAGCATGCATAAGCTTATCTAACCGAACCCTGGTCAAAGTCAGAATACAGAAACTGCAACATAAAAACATATTCAAATATTTCAGTTTCAACCCAAGCAAGCACACCACAAATCCTCCAGTAATAGTTTAGATTGTTTAACAGAAACTAACTTCAACCTCAAATTTCAATTCTTGTTGATCCCTGTTCATTTTATCTGAGACAAAAAATGATTTTCCTAGTTCCAGTTTCACTTTTTTCAGCTTTCATGGATGAAGTAGTAATTTGGGCGAGTCGTTCCTTATTTGTGTTTTTTTAAAGGCAGGGAGTTAAAAAGTAAACTTTTCCTGGCCATACCTGTTAAATAATAGACAAGGTTTTTGTCTGCTATTTTTGATGTTGTGTACAATGAGTTCTACACTACCATAATTACAAAATGAAAAGCACTCTGTATTAATGGTCTTTAAAATAGCTGGCTGAAGCTATATTCACAATATCCCCATGGTTCTGTGCCATAGCACTCAACTCGAGGACTCCAACTCGAGCCCCTATATTTGGGACTCGTGACTCGACTTGGACTCACACAGTAATGACTCGGACTGAAGGTAATCCATCCATTGTCTGCTGCTTATCTGTGGCCACTGCAGGCTAAGCAGGGCAGTTCAGAAATCTTCCTGCCAGCAAGGTTTTCCAGCTCCCACTGGGGAATCCCAGGCTATTTGAGATTTATAATCTCTCCAGCGTGCTCTGGGTCTGGCCCGGAGTTTCCTCCCAGTATTGCGTGCTCGGAAACCCATCAAAGGAAGGCATCCAGGAGGCATTCTAATTAGATGCCTGAACCAACTCATCTGGTTCCTTCCGACACAGAGAAGTTGCAGCTCTACCACAGACTCCTTACCCTATCTCTAAGGCTGAGCCCAGCTACACAACAGAGGGAACTCATTGCTTGCAGTTGTTATGTACCTCATTCTTTTGGTCATTACCAAAAGCTTATTAACATAGGTTCGGGTTGGAATGTAGAGTGACTAGTATTTTGCCATTCGGCTCAGCTCCTTCACTGCAACGGTTCGGCACGACGCCTGTATTACTGCTGAAACTACACCAATCCTGCTGTTAATCTCATGCTCCGTTTATGAACATGGGAAATTGGGAATGGGAAAATTCTATCACAAATAGAACCGGTGACAAGGGGTAGCGTTGGCAGTGTCAAACAACCACTGAAAACATGTTTGACTTTATATCATGTATAGGAACCCACATCTACCTCCGGTTATATAGAAACAGGATGGCTCTTCAACACAGCCTCAGTTATGCTTCTGTGACCACCAAAGCCGCAGCCCTTCATTGATCAGCGACCTAGGGTGTCCTGGTACCAAGTACACTTAAGAACCTCCCTATGCTGAAACTTGGCCAGCGCAAATCTCCAGCAACAAAGCGCCACTCAGGTTTAGATCAGGGCAGCAATTGTTCCCAATCACCCCCCACCCCCCCCTACAGGTTTCTCCATCGTCACCCACGTGAGTGTTGAAGTCTTGCAGTGGAACTAAAGTCTTTAGATGGTACCCTTTCCAGGATCCCACTCCAAAACTCCAAGAAGACCAGAAACAGTCAGCGCCTCTCACCGTGGGCAACTCCGGAAAGGGAAAGAGTGTTGCCCTGCAACTGTTTATGCAATCCCCCATCCGTTAAGTAAAAACAACAACAATGGTGAAAGCATCCACTTTGAATGACATAGCAGCGCGACAACACTGTTCAGCTGTGACGTACAACAAAGTAACTCGCAAACCCGGTATTAATATGAACTTAAGCCTCAGTTTTAATACGTTTTAGGATATAATGAGAATTACATTGGGAGTACAAGTGGTTGAAATGTGTTTCCGCCATAGGGTAGCTGGGCTCAACCTTTAAGATAGGTGAAGACTTGGCCATCTGGAGAGAGCTTGGAGTAGATCCGCTGCTCCTTCGTGTTGAAAGGTACCAAATGAGGTGGTATGAGCATCTGAATATGATATCTCCTGAGTGCCTCCCGTTGGAGGTTTTCCAGGCACACCCCACTGGCAGGAGACCCTGGGGTAGACCCAGAACACTTAACGCTGGAGAGATGATTTATCTCGGGATCCTCCATGAAGACCTGGAAAGCGTGGCTTGAGATAGGGACATCTGAACTACCCTTCTTAGCCTGCTACCACCGTGGCCGTGCCCTGGAAACATGGCGGAAAATGCATGGATCGATAGAAATCATTTGTTTCTTTAGGTAGCCTACATATTTGTTTTTATTGAATTATCGCGGCTTTTTCAGGCTACTTGTAGCTGCCTGTAGTTCAGCACATGAAGTGTGTCAACGAGTGCAGCAAAGATATAACTTTCCGGCAACATGATGATGATGATGTAATTAGTTATACTAAATTGATCGATCTTTAGACTGCGTTATTTAATTATTTCAAACACTTATTTATTCTCAAGACTTTCTTCTATTGCCTATGTTACAGTTTGGATTATGCAACAAAAGCGAGGATGAAGACTGTTGGAGAACCGACTCCCTTTACCATTTTCAAAAAGGCAACCATTTCAATTAACACAGGATAAGGTTCTAAAATCCACTATCCCATACCCCAAGGTTAGCACCCCAAAGCCATTATTTTAGAATGGACTTCAGTTGAGAGCAGATATGTCATTGGTGTTTCAAGTGGGAACCCTCCATCCCAAATGTTTAGTTAATTTTAACCCACAAACCTTCCAGAAGGCTTAACAGTGAGCTACGATGTCTCAGAACCACCCCTCTCTAAATTCGCATTCGGTATAACCAGTTACTAAAATAAGTGGTTTTAAGCTAAGAGACATCCCTATACCTATCCCCATTACCTTTTTCTGCAGATTTGCACGTCTGACTGCATTTTCCACCTCTTAATTTTGGCGGACTGTTGTTCATTTGCTCTACTGGGTCCTCTTTTGTTAGAATATCTGCAGTAACTGAGAATACATCATGCATTTTCAAATCTGCGTGCTTCTTCTAGGTGGGACTAAAGTTTCTTTTTGGTTGTTTTAAGCGTTTCGTCTTTTGCTTTGTTGAACAAGGATTTAGTAAATATAAAGGGGTCTTTGCAGAATTGATTCCTTGCTCGTTCTTTCTTCTTCCAGTTTCTTTGTAGATTATTGACTCTCCTCTGTGTTGACCAACCACATATTTAAGATATCCTGCAAGTCTCTAATGCCGACCTTTTCTAATTCAGATGCCTTTTTCTATTGGGCTTCTTTCTGCTCGATTACTTGTTACCTCCTCAAGTTTTTGGGTTCCACCAGAATTCTCTTCTTTTCATAATCTCACATGATATCCCCTCTAGATTCCTTTCCACTGTGCCCCTTAGCTGCTTAAGTGTCTTTGTTGGGTCTATGTTAATAGATTTCGACACATTATTTTCAGCGGCTGATGGCCACTTTACTAAGTTTTTTTGTCACTGATCTTCTTGGAGATTTTTTAGTGCCTGAAGTCAACAATTGCCACATGGTAAGCAGTGAAGAATTGTGTCCTTGAAATAAAATGTTGGCTTCCTTATAATGTGCCCTTCCTAGAGGACCCTCCTGCCATAATCGGTAATGGGGAAACCATGGTGTATGGGTAATCTTTTTGGATTCCCATGAAGACCTTTTTCATAGAAGGAAGGTGCACTAGGTACACTAAGACTAGAGCCTAATTCCATCCTCCATCCATCCATTGTCTGCTGCTTATCCAGGGCCGGATTGCGTTGGCTACCAAGGTCACGCAGGGTGTTCCAGCCGTCCCTATCCCCCTCAACGCTTTCTAGATATAGACTCATTTAAAATCTCAATAGATTTCACAACCTCCTACGGGAGGTGCCCAGGAGGCATCCTAATCAGATACCTGTACTGATTAGTACAGGTGTACTGTACCTGTACTTCATCAAGCTTCTTTTGCGAAGGAGTAGCGGCTCAACTCTGAATTTTTCCTATCCTTAAGGTTGAGCCCAGCCACCCTACGGAGGAAACACATTTCAGCTTGCAATCTTATTCTTCGGTTACTACCCAAAGCTTATGACCATAGGTGAGGGTTGGAACGTATACCGACTGGTTAGCCGCAAGTTTCGACTTTCGGCTCAGCTCCTTCTTCACCATGACGGTCCGGAACAACGCCAGCATTACTGCTTATACTGCTGCACCAATCCGCCTGTCAGTCTCATGCTCCATTTTTCCCTCACTCGTGAAACCTCCCTCACGAGCACTTCACTGTTTTCTTGGAGAGAACCATGGATTCAGACTTGGAGGTACTCACTCTCATCCCGACCACTTCACACTATGGTGCAATTCGCTCCAGTGCATGCTGAAGCGATTCTGACTGGAACTGGAACTGGACACATTCCTCCCCCCACTACGCCTTGAGATTCTATGCATGAAGATCACAAGCAGAATTGGTGACAAGGGGTAGCCCTGGTGGAGTCCAATACCCACTGAAAACATATTTCGCTTTGTGCCGAGTAAACGGACACAACTCTCACTACGGTTATGTATATACCGAATGGCTCATAGCAGCGGCCCCGGTACCCCAGACTTCTGCAATACCCCCCAAAGAACCCCCAGGGGGCATGGTCGCTGACCTTTTCCTTGAGTCCACAAAACACATGTAGACTGTGGGCAAATTCCCATGCCACTTCAAACAGCCCTGCCAAGGTAAAGAGTTGGTCCAGTGTTCAACCACCCTGGTATATACTTTCCCAGTTAGCCTGAAAGTTGTGTCGTGGAAATACCCGATTCCTTCTTATAAACCTACGACAGATGCTAAATAGAAGACAATGAGACACTGACACAGAAATGGGTGAAGTCAAATATTATATTGTTTTACAACTTTTTATACCGATATATTACCAAGAGGGTACTTCTGTAAAAAAAACAAAGTCGTTTACAGAAGGATCACGTTCAAGTAAGGAAGTGATAACTAAGAGGCCAAAACTGCTGTCTTTTAAAGGCAGTTTGTTCGAATAACAGCCTTGCATAAACAGTTTGAATAACAGCCTTGCATAAACAGTACAAAGTATTATTTACATTACAAAGGTTGAATATGTTTTGAAATGTGGAAGCAGTGGTCTCCATATATTGTGTTCTCAAAAGGACCCTAAAGGTATAATGATTAACACATTTTGGTCAACAGCACAGTTGTGCAACAGATTGCATTAACAGTTGTATATCCTGATAGTTGTAGCACATCCTCCGGTCCTTTTTTAATGAAAGGGGAACCACCACTCCGGTCTGTCATTTCAATGGCACTGTCCCCGACCTCCACGCAACATTGAAAAGGCGTGTGAACCAAGACAGCCCAACAATGTCCAGAGCCTTCAGCATCTCGCGTCCTCAACCAGATGTTCCCCATTCACCCTCACTGCACGTTTGGGTTTACTGGGTCTGTCCGGCAACCTCCCCCATCATCTGATCCAACTCACCACTAATCAGTTGGCAGCTCGGTTCCTCTCTTTACCAGAGTGTCCAAGACCTATGGCAGCAGGTCTGATGATACGACCACAAAGTTTATCATTGATCTGCGCTCTGGTACCAGGTGCACTTATGAACATCTCTGGGCTCGAACATGGTGTTCGTTATTGACAATCCATGTCTAGAACAAAAGTCCAACAACAAAGCACCACTCTGGTTTGGGCAGGTCATTCCTCCCAATCACTCCTCTTTCAGTTGAAGGCATCGAAGTCATGCAGCAGAACTACAGAATCATTAGATGTTACCCCTTCCAGGACCCTACCCAGCAACTCTAAGGCAAGATACTCCGAATTGCCATTTGGTGCATGCGCGCAAACAAGAGTCAGTGCCTTCCCCCAGCGACTAGTTGTCGCAAAGAGGCGATCTTCTCTGTCACTGGGGGAAAAGTCCTATATAGCAGCGTCCAGTCAGGGACTAGTAAGAATCCCCACACCTGCCCGGTGCCTCTCAACCTGGGCAACTCCTGATAAGAAAAAGGTCCAGCCCTTCTACAGGACTTGGCTTCCAGAACTGAAGCTATGTGTTGAGGCAAGCCCAACTATGTCTAGTTGGTAGGGCTCCACCTTCCCGATTGGGCCCCATGGGTCATGGTGTGTCAATATGTTTGCCCAAGACTGAATCATTGATATGAAGTCTACAATAACGTGTCTGTTTCTTACCAGGCTTCTGGTTCGCAGCGGAAACAACTCCATGGCACCACTAGTCTTTGACTCAGACTTAGATGATGTTCCGGAACGTGGCATAGTGAGCGAGGGATCCACACTTTACCTTGAGCTGACAGCGGACTCTTACTCCATTCCAATGCTTCTTGCACTACGCTATGAAGGTGAGCAAGCAACCTCCACAATCAAGTCATAACCATCCTCATATCAACTAGTGCTGCACGCTATAGCCTTAGCAATACAAAGGAGCACATGTTGTTGAACCAATTAGCAATCGGTGTGCACCTTGGATGAACTCTTATGGAAGATGATTTCTCTTCAGGGGTTCAGTGTAATTTATGTGTCATACTACAGGACCATTTTTACTATGCAATACATTCCAAAATTAAAATAGATTTAACAATTCGATCTCATTCATAAAATTCTTATTATGTATATTTTATCCTTTCAATACATTTTGATCACTGTGTTTTTGCAACCTAACTTAAACACTTTTAACTGTAATTTGCACTAGGATAAGGTATTGTGAATTTGATCCTTGTTGACTGTATTCCACGGTGCATGTGCTCCAAGCAGTCTTTAAATAAATGTATAACCTGCAGTTGCATGACAATTTTACCCCTCACATGTGAACCAGTAGGTTAGGAATTCCCTGAGACAAATACAATATTCAAATGAACTGCACATAATCTGTTTTACTTTGAAATATGGGTTTCCCCAATGTTTTCAGTTGAGCCATTCTGTGTACCCTTCTCTTAGCCTTTGACGGGGAGCACTGTTATGAGCCCTACCTACCACATGGAAATTTCAGCAGCAGTGACATCACATTTCAGCTGGGCACTACAGTGACTTTTTCATGCTCTCCAGGCTTTGTCATGGAGCAGGGGTCAGGGCTTATTGAGTGCATTGATCCCAGTGACCCACACTGGAATGAGAGTGAACCTGTGTGCAGAGGTTGGTATCAAGGTATACAAACCGTGTCCACCTAGAGTCTCCCTCTATCACAACTTATGTTGAATACTTCTCGTTTTAATTTGATATGAATGCTTATACTTATAGACTTATATTTGCCTCATTTTTTATTCCTAGATTTTTTTCTCAATCTATCCCACCCGTTCTCTTTAAGGCAAGAAAGGCACTACAATAACAACCATGTAATGATTAGTGGCAAGAATGGTGACCCTCTTCTCTAAAGCCAGGTTCTCTGTTCTCATCAACGTAAAACCTCAATGTAATTTCGAACTTTAATAGCCTGAGACATTTTATGGTGCCGAAATCAATGAGAGTGGGCATTCAATGTAGTGATACCACAATATAGGGTAACGGGCTGCCAAGTGCTTTCCAAACGAACTTTCCATATTTTATCCCTCGATTAATGCTTCGATCTTCGTTTTCCTGACTGCTCTGTTTTTTTTTTTATATTCGCCATAAAGCTCTCTGTGGAGGTGAGTTGACTGACCCCTCAGGCACTGTTCTGTCACCTGATTGGCCCCAGAGCTACTCCAAGGGACAGGATTGTGTTTGGCAGATTCATGGTAACGAGGAGAAGCGCATTGAGCTTGATGTGCAGATGTGAGTTCCACTATCTCAATGTTTGTAGTATGTTGGAGGATGTAACTATTAGGTTTTCTGATAAAAAATATGGCTAGAAACCTGAATTCAAATAGTGGGTTTGGTTAGGAAGTTTTTAATTCAGTAGATTTAAATACTTTTTTTCTATCCCCTTTGAAGTTTAAATATCCGCCACAATGATGTGTTAACCATTTCCGATGGACATGATCTCATGTCCCACGTGATTGGTCAGTACCTGGGGTCGAGAGAGCGCTTCCAGGTCATGTCAGGGGGCTCAGAGATCACCATCCAGTTTCAAAGTGATTCTGACGATTCCAGTTTCATTCTAAGCCAGGGATTCCTCATTCACTACCGTGGTAAGTACAAGGACACATTTGGTGAAAACAACACTGAAAATGGCACAACTTTTGGCCAAGCAAAAATGTTTATAAACGAGCAACCATTGACTTAAACTCTGCATGATTACTTATGTACATTGTGTTGTTAATTGATGTGCTCCTTTTTAGGATTTTTGCATACATATTTTAAAACTTTTACTTGAAAGTGCCTTACTAAAATAATTTGTATATGTTATCTGAAGGAAAATACATTTATGTAAACTATAATGAGTAATTTATTATTGAAATTGCAATTCAATTTAATATTTAACCGTTTTGTGCTTTATGATTGATCCTGCTACGTTTCGGATTGAATTGTTGAAGTGTTTGCTTGCCTTTATCTATGTATGATTACCTTTATTAAATCAATAGACCTGCTTTAAAGTTACAAGAACATTTATATTTTGCAGTTCTAAAGTAATTATTTAAAACTGAATTTACAGTGCATCCGCAAAGTATTCACAGAGCTTAACTTTTTGCACATGTTGTTATGTTACAGCCTTATTCCTAAATTGATCAAATAACTTTTCTACCTTAAAAAACAGCACACAAAACATAATAATGACAACTTGAAAACGTTATTCTTTGTAATACACTGCTAAATAATTACAAATAAATAACCAAGAAATGTACACAAGTATTCACAGCCTGTGCCATGAAGCTCAAAGTTGAGCTCAGGTGCATCCTGTTCCCAATGTTGATCCCTGCGATGTTTCCACAGCTTAATTGGAGTCTACCTGTAGTAAATTCAGTTGATTTGACATTATTTGGAAAGGCACACCCCTGTCCATATGAGGTCCCACAGTTGCCAGTGCATGTCAGAGCACAAACAGAGTATGATGTCAATGGAATGTCTGTGGACCTTCAGGACAGGATTGCCTCGAGGCACAAATCTGGGGAAGGGTAAATAACAACTTCTGCTGCTTTGAATGTCCCAATGAGCACAGTGGCCTCCATCTTCCCTAAATGGAAGAAGATTAGAA
Source organism: Galaxias rostratus (assembly GCA_036024795.1). NCBI lineage: Eukaryota > Metazoa > Chordata > Actinopteri > Galaxiiformes > Galaxiidae > Galaxias > Galaxias rostratus. The sequence goes on along the minus strand of JAVQJS010049458.1, from coordinate 946 downwards.
CCACCTGGACTCTTCCTAGAGCTATCCGGCCATCTAAACTGAGCAATTGGGGTGGAGGGCCTTACTCAGTAAGGTGACCAAGAACCCCATGGTCACTCTGTCAGAGCTCCAGTGTTTATCTGAGAGCGGAGAACCTTCCAGGACAACCATCTCTGCAGCAATCCACCAGTCATGCTTTTATGGCAGAGGGGCCAGATGGAAACCACACCTTAGGAAAAGGCAGATGGCAGCCTGTCTGGGGTTTGCCATAACGAACTTGAAAGACTTGAGGAACAACATTTTCTGGTCTGATGAAACAAAGATTAAAGTCCATGGCGTGAAGGCCAGGCATCATGTTTGGAGGAAACCAGGTACGGCTCTTCACCAGGCTAATACCATCCTTACGGTAAAGCATGGTGGTGGCAGCATCATGCTGTGGGGATGTTTTCAATGGCAGGAACTGGGAGACTTGTAAGGATAGAAAGAAAGATTAATTAATCAGTGAACAGAGACATCCTGGATGAAACTCTGCTCCAGAGTGCTCTTTATCTGAGACTGGGGTGAAGGTTCATCTTTCAGCATGACAACAACCCAAAGCACACAGCCAATATATCAAAGGAGTGGCATCAGGACAACTCAGTGAATGTCCTTGAGTGGCCCAGCCAGAGCCCAGACTTAAATCCGATTGAAAATCTGGAGATATCTGAAAGTGGCTGTGCACCGACACTTCCCATCGAAGTTGAGGAAACTTGAGAGGTGCTGCAAAGCGGAATGGGCAAAACTGACCAAATGTAGGCGTGCCAAACTTGTGGCATCATATTCAAAAAGACTTGGGGCTGTAATTTCTGTCAAATAAATGAACAAAGGCTGTGAAGACAAATGTGCATGTGATTTTTTAATTATTTAATTTCAATACATTTGCAAAAATCTCAAGAAAACTTTTTTCAATGTTGTCATTATGGTTATT
>JAVQJS010049413.1:0-21466 GCA_036024795.1 Galaxias rostratus | reverse complement strand
CTGCCTGCCTGCCTGCCTGCCTGCCTGCCTGCCTGCCTGCTTGCCCGCCTGCCTGCCTGCCCGCCTGCCTGCCTGCCTGCCTGCCTGCCTGCCTGCCTGGCCCGCGCCGCCCCCCCCCGCCCCCCCCCCCCCCCCCCCCCCCCGCCCCGCGCCGCCCCCCCCCCCCCCCAGGCAGGCAGGCAGGCAGGCAGGCAGGCAGGGCAGGCAGGCAGGCAGGCAGGCAGGCAGGCAGGCAGGCAGGCAGGCAGGCAGGCAGGCAGACAGACTGGCATGCCAACAGAGAGACAGACAGAAATTGCTCAACTCAGAGAGATTCCGCAGGCTGTTGATCTGGCGTGTCTGCCACGATGAAACACAGGCAATGGGCCGGGAATCAAAGGGAAATTATGGATACAGTCAAGTGGTGAGTCGTACCCGGGGAGAAGAGAGACAGGGAACAGATGGAGTTGCTCTTTTTAATGGAATAGCAGCTATGTATTGACACTCCATTGTCACAATAGCAGATGGAGGTGTGTTGTTAAGGAAAGGGAGAAGCCAGCACGTCGACAGCAGACAGACGCGTTGGCAGGGGAGGGGAGGGGGCACGCCTGTAGTCCGTGCCTCGCAGCCAGGGTGCTCCTGGTGAGGCCGCGCCGTGTCTTTCAACGCCATGCCACGCCAATGTCTTCTCCGATCGTTTGTGTGGATTGGATAATTAGCTCTACTGACGAACTTAGAGGGCAAAAACACCGGAAAACCAGATCAATCAAATAAGGGAGCCAGACTCCTGTAGTTGCCTTACTAATTCATATGCCAAATAGTGTAGCTACTTTGGGATGGACAGATGAATAATTCTCATCCATATTCTGCCGTGACACAGTCCAAACACTCTCCGTAAGTGAGGGTTACAACCTAAGTGGTAAGCCTTGCAGGCTCTTGGGGGCTGTGGTGGGGATTACGGGCTGGCTATCCTGCCCTTGGTGAACACCGCACCTCCTCCTCGGCCTCCTCCTCCATGTGTTTAGAATTCATTGCTACACCCGAAGGCTTTGATATTTTAACTGCCGCCGTAACCTTTATGTTTTTTTAACGTGACCAGGGCTCTCCTTCTGGTTGTGTGGACCTGTCAGGAACCCTTAAGGTCCACACTGAAGGAATACCTGTCAGGTGTGGAGGAAGACGAGGTGAAGACGGAAGGTGTGAGGAACGGTCCAATGTGTGTGTGTGTGTGTGTGTGTGTGTGTGTGCGTGCGTGCGTGCGCGCGTGTGTGTGGTGGTTTTCTTTGCTTTGAATCTGTGTGAGAGCTCATATCCAGCTCGTCTTCGGGCCGTCAAAAATGAAGATAACCGCGGAGAGACTAAAGGGGGAGGGGGGTTGATGGAGTATAGGTGATCTTATTAAATAACCTATTCATATTCCGTTTATGTAAAGCTCTTTGACGTGTTGGGTCCTGTTGATCTGTTTGTGGGCTTGTTGATCTGTGTGGGAAGGGCCCGAGCATATTGCCACTTGGCTCCCTCTGCTCGCGCTCTCGCCGCTCGCCTCGCCACGATCTGACACACTGGTTTAAAATCACTCGTCACAATCAGACTTATTTGTGCTGGTTGCGGCGACAGAGCAGGAGAAATCGCTTTTACGGTTTGCATATGTCCCGTCTCGGAGCACACGGTGATGCTGATTTGACACTTTATTTTACTCACCCGCCCCCCCGTTCCCACCCCCTCATTTTTGAGTGCCTTCTCTGGTGGCACAGCGAGGAGTCAGAGTGTATATCTGGGCCAAAGACGAGGCTGACATTTACTTTTGCAAATACGATCAGCTGGATGTCACACACATTCTTTCAGTGTTGCTGTGTGTGCATGTGTGTGTGTGTGTGTGTGTGTGTGTGTGTGTGTGTGTGTGTGTGTTTGACTGTGTTGATGTGTCTCCAGAGGGCGAGCAGCAGGGACTGGACAGCTCCCTCACTACATATCACACCCTAATTAAACTATCCTCTATGGTTGTCTTCCTAGTCTACACAGTTGTATGGTTTGGTTGCCATTAATGTGACGCTGCTATGCATTTCATGTGTGCCGTTTAGACGGCTCTGGTGGCGTGACCGATAGTGTGGATGCCAGGGCCGTGCCAACCCATTTGTATTTATCATCATTTGAAGCTCCAAGCCAGTTGTATTGGCTTCTTAATAATCTATTTGAAGTTACAAATGATCACACTTGCTTTCTCCCACAGGAGAAGGTCGATGAGAAGAGAGTGACTACACTTTGTCGATGCATGGGTGTGACACAGTCACCTGACAAAGCTAATGGCTATCAGCTACTGGTGGTGATGAAATGAAACACTTTGAAATAGGACTTCCAAAACAAACAAACGTTTACACATGTTTATCCTTGAGACTGTCAAATGCGAAACAGCTCTCTTGTGGACAGTGTTCATATTCAGCCCAGGTGTTGTTTGTATTATTAACGATTCCTTCTTGCCACCCTTAAATTTATTATATTTAGAAAGAATACAACTCTGAGCTCGTGCTCTTGTCTGCAACCTTAACCTCTATCAAACAGCTGCATCTTGGCTTCATTAGCACACGTTATACACTCACCTCTTACAGACAAAGAGGACGACACATACTTTATTGCCTTTTTAGTTTGACTTCGAGCATCTTATGACACCCCTGGAGTTAAACATGCTTGTTTGATATCGCCTCAGATTGGCTGTTTAGGACAACATCCGCGATGCGCTAATTGGAGTGTGAAATTGTCTTCCATTATAAAATGCCATTACACAAATAGGCAAGGGGAGGATCAAAGATTTATCGCGAAAAATTGCTGCATGGCCGGAAAACCCTCCCTGAAAAAAAAAATGAAAAAAAAGGGGAAGAAAAGACTTTCTTGTAATTTCCTCCACCTCGCAGGGCCATACAGTCGCACCTCCATTTCCCACTTGCCCACTTTCCCCCTAATGATCGTAACCTGCCTGGGAAGACATAAATCTGAGCCGTGGAAAAACTACGTGTCTCATCGTTCCGCAGCCTCGGCCTATCGTCTCGCTGAGCGGCGCCGTGGCCCTCGTCTTCGTCGCCTACCCCCCCAGGACCGCGGCAGCACTTGTTCAAATCCAATCTCCGCTCAGTGGGCTCTTCATCACCTCGTTTTTTTCCCCCCTCGCTCACTTGCCTAATGGGGTTTCCCGTGCCATATTGTTGTCTTATGTGTAATAGGGATGAGTTTAATTATTCGTTGGCTTGACTAATGGTGATGGCTGAGCTCTGTTGACAGGTCCATTTTCGGTTGGGGCCGTAATGCTGTTGGTTGAGCTCCTTCCCTGTCGAGTTGGAGCATTTGTGCAGGACATAAGATGTCTCATTGATGCATCCGGGGGCCTAGGTTTCTTTTTGAAACATTCCAAAGTTGACCAAATGTTGGACTATGTTGCTTTTATTGTGTGGCAGTAAGTATTTCTATCATTAAACCTCTCTCTCTTTTCTCTCTGAACCTTGGCTTGATAAATCTAGTGATTAATGTTACACGTCATTTCGTGTTTTCCTTTCCGGAAAGATTGCAAGGTAGCAAGCAAAGGGGACTTATTGGGAACACAGAGAGGTTAAACAATGCAAATGTAACTTCCTAAATGCATCTTGTGACCCCTGCTCCAGAGAGAGAAATGGACCCCTGTGTCATCTGTTGTTCCACATACTTCAAGGGCAGCCAAAATGTCTGGAGCAGAGTTGCTCCTCTCTGGGTTTGCAGAGATCATAGCCGAACAGGTGCAGACACATCTGGATAAGCTGGCTCCGTCATTCAGGGTTTTAGGACTTCAGGTATTAGCAGTCTGGAGAGTTAGTCGGTAAAATGGTAAAACACTCTTGCTGGGAAACCTTTGCTACCTAAGCTGCGTTTGGAGTAGACTCAGGGGAGGAGTAAAACATTGCTAATCGCAAAGGTGTTAGCCGTAATCGAAAAAAAGCTATCCCGGAAAAAAAAAGGAAAGTTATCTACAATTATATTTTGAAGCTCCCTACTAACACTCTGTTTCTTTCTCATTAAATCTGAATCAGTAGATTTTCAGTAGTTTGGCTATTGTTTGGCTGTTGTTTTCAAGTGCACACACAGACACACACACACACACACACACGCACACACAATGTAGCTGAATGCTGTGCCTGACAAATTGAGCATCCATTATTCCATTCCGTTATTTGAATCTTGTTCCCATGGGGAAACATATTCCTCCTAAACTAAAAGTGGAAATGGCACAAATGTCTCTTTGAAATCCACACAGTCCCCCCAGTGTTCACTATGCAAACATTGTTTGACTTAATCCACCCTAATGATGCAAATGTATGCTATTAATTATTTCTCATCGAATTCTATCCGTTGCTAAACGTTTTCAGAAATGCAATGGGGACATCAGTCTGAATAAAGTATTCTGAGAAAAAGCGTGTTCATGTGAATGTGTGTGTGTATATCTGTGTGTTTGTGTGTGTGTATTGGTTTGTGCATGTGTGTGTGAGAGAGAGAGGTGGGCATTATTCATTCATTAGATTCTTTCCTCTCTTTCTTCTGTTCATTCGCATCGACTCCATAAAAAAGAATTAGCATTCATTGTAAGCCATTGTGATGATGGTAATATGGATGATGTTGCCGTCTGTTGATAGGTTCTGGTGTTGAGGAGTGCTCTTCAGATAAGCTGGTTTAATTCAATCCTTGTCTAATAGCAGTCAGTGAATTCACATCCCGAGTGCTGGCTTACCGGATCATTCCTTGTCAATGTAATCCTCAGTTGACACTCTTTTGCCTGCTCAAGACATATTTGTCATATACACCTTCTGTATGTTTGGTTGTGCGTGTGCAAGCCCCAAATAGATACACATATACTTGAAGTGACTGTGACTGCGTGAATCATATTGAGAGGAAGAAACCTCCTCTGAGTTGTAGGGATGATACCTTTGTCCAGCTGTACATTTTGCAATCCACTCCAAACACATTTGTTTAAAGCAGATGGTGATATTTTTGTAGCCTTTCCTTTAATCTCGCTACCTAATTGTCTGACCTGTCCAACTTCTCAAAGTTGAGGTGCTGGTGTTGCACAATAGCACAGGCTTTTGTCTCATTTCAAAATGGCCGATTACTGCAGACCATGCATCTTCTCCTCTAAACGCTTTCACTGAGATGCAAAGCTATACAATCAAGGTGTACCAAAATGGTGCTTTGTGCCTATCTCTCCTGCAGTGCGAGCCCCTCTTCATTTAAGAAATCGAGCTTTCGCCTTGCAAGGTGTTTTTTCCGGAGCCAAAATGGCTGCTTAGCTGCTGCAGTGCATTTCTCAGCTCACTGACTCTCCAGATGGCAGGTATCTTTAGTGCTCAGCCCACTTGTCACCGAGGGGCGACAGGTCGCCTCAGCCTGGGTTCAACGGGCCCAGCAGGTCTTCCCAGGACAGCTTTAATGGACTCTCAAACAAATGCATGACCACAACAATGCAGACACCACATTGCCGGTGACAATAAAGATAATGGGGTGATTTTGCGTATGCCGTATTCCACTTCACAATGTAATTAAAGCTAATTGGAAAACAATGCCATCACACTGCAGATGCTGAGTTGCCTTCTCACATTGGTTACTTGTACAGTGTATCGCAGATGTTGTTTGCATGGCATAGTTGTATCAGAGTATCATACAACTTTATATGATCTTGTGTAAAGGATGTTTGGCTCACAGTGTGACAAATCGAAACCCCTGGATCACTCACCCCGTATTACCAAAGTTAACCTGTTAGGGTAAAACTTTGCTTTTGTACGGCTCTCGTAACGGTTCCTTGGTTTGCTTGCGGTTGCACAGGTACTCAAGATGTTGTGCATTAAAGATCTGTTAAGGGAAGCCTCTTGTACCTACGTTAGTATGGGGCCTTCACGTTTTTCAGGGAATTTGGTTGAACAGCAGTGGGCTCCGTTTGAAGTGTAAAGCGAGCGAGCGTTCTCGTAAGACCACACGAGTCGCCAAGTGGGATCTAGTTAAATGGGCTCACGGCTGTAACAACACCCAAATAACACCTACAAAACTGGCCTCAAAATGGCTTGAATGGCTGGGATATTTCCCAGTTTTTCTAACGCTAGGTGGTTAATAGGTTATACATGAATAAATCTCTCGTCTCTCATTTTCCGCCTGTGTAGTGGAAGTAATGAGCTGGAATTGGAACACTTCTTAAACATGATGCGCGTGGATACATGCATGAATTATGCACCATGTATCTATGTAATTTAAATGGAACATGCTTTGACAGGCATGCATATGCACATATGCAGCCTATCGGATCTACGGTTAATTATATTGACCTGGTGGAGGGAACAATACGATCATAAGTCCATGTTTATGAGTTTCATTATTTGAGTATTATCTGAAACTTGCCCTTTCAGATAAGGCAGTGAATCATTTTGACTTTGTTAGTGATCCTATTAAAAATATTGGATCTCAAAGAAGACAGACCGCAAAATTGTCCGTAACAATTGCAATTTATTTACTTGTTTCACAAATGCTTCTATATACAGTAGCAAGGATTTACTAGTTGCTTACAACCGAGTCTACATTTGTAGCAATCCGTTCAGTGGCAGGATTTCGTGGTAAATGTCTGTTCAAAAATATGCTGACAAAATGACTAAATGTTTTAACTGTCTTCACGCCTGGGATGCGCACACGTATTTGTGAAAGATGGGAACGAGGAAAAGCTGCTCTGATGAAGGTGTGTGCCAAAGCCATTTGGCTGGTACTAATTTGACGACCAGGGTAAAGAAATGAGGTTGCCCCCTGTCCATAAAGTACACAGTGGTGACAATGATGTGAGTGGGTTGTGCTGCTGTGTGGCCTCATATTCCCTGATTGCCCCTCGTTCAAACAACCCAGATGGTTCATTTGCATACCCTTCCACATACTTCCCTCTATAGCATTGCCTCCACCACTGTGCCATCTTCAGGCACCATCAATTCCCCCCCCCCCCCAAAAAAAGGACCTCCCCTGCCCATTACCTCCGAACCCCCACCCCAACCCTATCTATCCTTGCAGCTCAGGCACAACAGCACGCACGTTTGATTTAGGGCACTGTACATAAATGGATCCGAGGTTTATGGGAGACTTAATTAGGAGTTATAAAAGTGATTTACAATCATTGTTAGAGACACAGGAGTACTGCTATTATCTGCTCCAAGACTCCCTTATCTTGATTGCCATCTCCTAGCACGTTCCATTTGGTGGAGTTTTCTTTTCTGTCTTTCCTGCAAAACATATGAGGGCCTGTGATGGTCATTGCAATTCTCTAGCTTGCAACATCCAGTGAATCCCTTTTGTCACAAAAAAGATGCACCCTGTTTGTCTGGTTGTTATTGCATTATATCTCGACAGACCTTGGATGTATTTTTTTTTATTTTAGCCAAAGGCTGATTAGGGGAGACAGGAGCAAGAGAACAGCAGAACATCGTTTGTTTTATGGTCCCCGTGCATTTCATCTGATCATCCTACACTCCAAGAACTGTTTGTTTGAAAGACGTTCCCCTCAATTTGTCTTCCGTCCCATACTTAATTTGTCTGTCTTGGAAGTTAATCAAATAAGGGCTCTAGATTGTTTCCCCCAAGAAAACTGTAAATGGGGGGCTCCAGTGACTAATTGCGACCACAAGTCAAACAGATTCCACCATCTGCCTCCGAAACGACAGTCACTTTCTCTAGCTGAGGGCTCCTTCTCAGCCCGCAGCATCAGGCGTCTCCGATAGCTGGGATGCTAAATGATCTCACCGAGCTTTGTCAGTGACAATAATTTCCAGAGCCGCCGGTGGACAGGACGGCAGGCGCGTTAGTCAGCTCGCAGTTCTCCACGGCAACGCTTGGCGGTGGGTGGGGCGCAGCTAGAGCCCAGGTGTTGCTTGTTAGGCAGTCTAAACAACCAGAAGAGGTGTTCAGTGAGAAAGGGAGTTGTGAGTCAACAACGCTTTGAGTCCGACTCCGGGGACACAGAGTCTACGAGATGATATGAGTCGATGTCAAGGCTTTTGAAATGACGGCATGGAGCCACAATTGCTAAATAAATAATGTATATATGCAAACTCCTATTGAAACATAAAACGGATGGAGTATGAATACTTGAAATAAAACGTGTTGATGTCCCTCCTTGAGGACACCCTGGCTCCGGTACAGAACGAGTGATATGCTGTTGTCTGGATCTTAGAATGGGAGGCCTGGGGAACCCTAAAGGCGGGCTTTGTGTGTCCCTGGACCCTGCTAAAGCTCCGCCGTGCCCCCTCCTCAGGCGCTGAGGCATCCTATGCCTAAGCGATATGTACGCTCCGTGCAATTCCCTGAATTCTTCATTACAATCAATTACTTCCAAATCGAGGAGGCGGGCGTCTGCTGGCGTCTCCTCTGCCACAGCGCACGGCGTCGCTCTGTTCTCCCGTTCGGCTTAGTTAGCCTAGTCGACGGGTTTTGAAGCGCTGGCCTCGTTCCCCTGCAAAAGGCAACGTGTCGCTCCTGCACTCTTGTGATGATTAAGGACTTTCTCAACAAGCCTTCCTTTGGTGCTGGTCTACCTTATTAGAGCGTTTGCACGGGCCCTATGTTTACTTGCCAAGCCCAACAAAAACATTCCAATGATTATTTTTGGGTGATTTGCGTTAAGTTAAACTTTTGTCTTGTCTTGTGTGTATACTTTGGTGCAGGTTTGATTGATTACTAAGGTCCATTGCACCTGCGCTTTAGAAGACTGGTGCGGCGCACACTGCATTCCACCTTGTTCTGAGACTCTCTGTCAACATGGATAGATTAGTTTAACCAACATGCTATCCACAATTCTTCAATCACCATTTGAGCTGGGCTTCTCCAGCAGGTCCCTGTGCTGTCACCCGTTCCATCAGCGGTACACTGCCCGGGCGTGTGTGTGTTTTCTTTTGATTTATCGACGCAAGTGGGAAACTATGAAGCTCACTTTGTGACAGCTCCGAACCTTTAGAATTTAAGATGTCATTGGGCTGATGAATGAGGGGAGGTTGAGCTTACCCAGTGGCATCGTATGTCACTGTCCCCACTGATGAGGGACCCTGCCTGCCTGCCTTCATGCCTGCAGGCGTCCGCAGACTAGCCTCCTATGGGGGTTGTTCTCCGTCCCTTTTTTTATACAAAAGTTTGCCGGATAAGAGTTTGGGTAACGTATAGCGTGTGCTAAACTTAAAGTACTCGTTTTTTGTCCTCCAGGCTACATGCATATTTGTTTTTTCATTGCTAATTCTGGAGGCAATCCTAAATGAGGACCCTCAAAGGGATGTACGTTTTGTTTCCCTGTCTTATCGCCAATCGGAAAGTCTCATTTCAAATTTATGAGAGAGCTATTTAATTCATTGCACACTTCTTTGATACCTGAAACCTTTATGTTTTGCCATGTGGACCACACACAAATAAGCAGATATTTAAGTTTAGAAATGCGTTGAATTTTTACATTACTTCTTTAGTTAGTCTCATTGTGAAGCTTGATCCAATTAATATTAGAAGTAGAAATAGGTTCTTCTGTCATTCTCTGCCTTTCTTACATACACACATTCGCACACACACACACACAAGCACTCAGCATGTAACAAGGCAGAGTATCCGCAGCATCAATCAATATAATGGGAGAAAATGCACCAGATATTAATTGTGTGGCTGAGCTCCAGGAAATGTAATTAGACCTGTGGAATTGGGCCACATCCGGCTGAGGACTGCTCATACACCTGCATGTCAACAAGGCAACATGTTTAGTCTTGTTTTCATAAATGCATCCCTCAATGTTTAGACGCAGGCTTTCAAGGTCTTCATCGGGCTGATTGAGTATGGCAATTAGCCGGGAACAAAAGTAGCTTAAGGATGCACTCATTTCCAGATAAAACCCCGTCAAAATGTTGTGCTGCCCAAGGCAATACATCTCCGGCTTAATGCCTTCATCCAGGAATTCATCACAGAGCATTTACTTACCTGGTCCTTCATCTGCTCGGAGCTCCCATGTGTTAAGGGAAATAAGAAAAGGCTCTGTGTTATATTGGCTTGGCTGTAATGACGATGGCTGTCTAGGGCCATGTCAAGCTGCTTCCCTTACATGCTTTATGACGTTCCACTAACCTCGCCCTTAGCCAAGCCACGCCATGACTCAGGCCCTCTGTCACTTGGAGTACCGCTAAATCAACCACCCTAATTGGGTGCGTTTCAAAGCACGGGAGGCCTACGATGAAGCACAGCACACTGTTTCGCTAAATGTAGCCATTTGTTTTTCATCTCCCTGTTTCCCACAGTTGTACAGCTCGCTGGACTTCGGCAGGAAGTGGCAGCTGGTCCACGAGCGAGTTACCCCGAACAGATTCTACTGGTGAGTCATACTCCGGCACGTCCGTCGCTCCCTTCCCGCCATCGCTTAGCCCTCACTGCATTTCCCTCCTTTATCGCCCCCTCATCTCCGCTCTTTGTTTACCCGGGAATGTGAAATTGATGGCTTCTGTCTGCGACGGCATATTGATGGGTTTGAACAGGCCGTGTGAGTGACCAGTGACGAGTTGACTCTCCGTGCGTTCAGCTCCCCCCGCGCTCCCTTGATACAATCAGGTGGAGATAGAGCTCGTCGGCCGTGACACTTTTTGCATTCGCCCCTCCCTGCCTCGCCCCTGTCCCGGTCCAGTGGTGCGTGCACCGAGCTCCCGTATCCGGTGAGAGTGCCGACATTACTCGTCAGGACTTTTCCATTGGGACTGGCTTGGTCAGGATTTTCTTTTTATGAATCACCATGGAAGCATGCATATCGGCGCTCCAGTCTGGCCCACGTAGTATGAGCCGCCTGGAGGTCTGAACCAGTATCCCGTCAAGGAAGTATCTGTCACCTCTTATCCAATCACGACGGCCCCCTTCTCCTCTTCCCCCTGCAGTGTCCTCTCGGTGTGGAAGTGCCCAGTCATCAGAAACATAGGGCCAGATCTATTCCAGCTCATTGCTCCGTCTCTGAGATGCCGAGGACGGGTGCCGAGGCCCACGGGCTAAGTCCCACGTAACTTGTATAAATCCAGAACTGCTTTTACCGTGCGGGCAGTATAATGCTAAATAATGTGCTCATTGCATTTCTGGTGTGGCCCAGCCAGCGCTTTGGACGCCCCTTCAAGGACATTTAAACTCTGGCCTCCCCGCATTAGGAGCCCTTCTCGCTGGCTGCACCCAGAGACAACGGCTTTATCAGCCCCGGAGGAGGGAAACATTTTTGCAATGGCGAAGCCATATCTGTCCATTGTAATCCGCATCCATTAAAATGGGCCAGGAAATATGATATCGTCAGGCTATACACGGTGCAGTAACTCCTATCTAGATATATGCGGTGGCCTTGCTCCGTTTGGGTTTGACACCCATGCACTGTATTTACACTATTGTGACAGATAGTAGGCTGGGAATAAAAACCAGCCCTGGTTTGCTTCTGGGTATGCTGGCCTTAATGTGACATTTGTGGGTAAAGCTGTTTGTGTGGGATTCTAACCCAGTCTGATTGCCGTAACCTTAGCGTTAAAATAAGACATCCATAACTGGAACACACCACCCAACAGGGACTCATCTATCCTTCCTAGATCATCCCCTCCTCTTCTCCTCCTCTTTCTGCCTTTAATCGTTCTCCTCCCCCTCCCTCCCTTCTTCTCATTCTTTCAACTCTGCCTGCATTCGTTCACCTTCCCTCTGTTCTACCTTTTTCTGCCCTAACTTTTTTTTTACCTCTCCTCATTAGCCTATTGTGTTTTTTTTCCGTTCAACCTTTAACCCAGGTCTGTAACAGGGCTGGACAAGGAGGCCGATCTGGTCCACATGGAGGCACACACACCAGACGGACGTAAGCAACAGCCCGCACCCTACCCACACACAAACACATACACACACTTACATACTTATGTCCAGCTGCAGGCATTGGATAAGGTCCCCTGGTAAGAACCAGGCTGACCCACTGGCGCCGCCTGTTTGTTTCAAGTCACCTTAAAAGTGGCATAAAAGGTTAGCTTTCCAGTTCGGGATAGTGTCCCAAAACTCGAATGCAGTGTTAAAGGAATGGCCACCAACCAGGGTATGGAGCGTGGGCCTTGTGTAATGCACTGGATTAGCCCTCTGATAAATGCACTGAGAGACACTTGATTAATATAGCCCTTTTCTCTCATCCCTCTATGAATGTCATCTCCATAACTCCGAAGGACATTTCAACCAAGCACTTCTCTAGGTGAAATTGTTTATCCGAGCCTCGGTTGTCGGAGCGGCCAGCTGGCTGGCGGCTGATGATTTATGCATACCCCTTTACTTCCGTACTTGCCGCGCTATGATTGGCGGGAAGCGAATGTCGCTTCTCGTTATCTATTGGATGATAAGCGCAAGTCATGTGGTGCACAGAGAGGCAAATGAGCCTCGCAAATGTCAGCCATGGCAGTCATGAAACAAAGACCAGCGTGGCTCACGTGACCGTGCCAGCGCTGAAGGCGTACCCTACCTACACACATCCTTATTCCAAATCAAAAACAATGCTGCGGAAAATTAAGCGGTTTGCGAGCACGCTGCCGATCCTTTTCCATTGACCTTCCGCTCTCCTCAGCCCTCCTCTTTTCCAATTCTGCAGGTGTGCAGTATGTTTCCTGCAGGGTTCAGATGTGCTCCGAGCATAACAGGAACTACCCCTTCTCCGGGTACATCGACATCAGCTCTCTCGTGGTGCAGGACGAGTACATGTTCATCCAGGTAAGGGCTGTACAGGATCCACGATGCAAACCCAGTGGGCCTAATGTGATGGGGGATGTGTTCGTGGCTCATTAACCTTCAGTGATATGGGCATATGCTGTGTGTTATGTTCACTTTGTTGGGCATGAAGGGCATTAGCATGTTCTCCTTCAGGCAGGAATGGGGAACCACCAGTTCCTTCTGAGATGCCTGTGGCTGCAGCAACGTGGTGACTTTGTTTTAAAATGAACGTTTTAATGTGAGAGCATTGGACCGTTTATGCAAGTACCTTTTTTGTCGCAGAACTATTTCTCTCCTCTCACATAACTTTTTCTTTGTTTTGTTTTGTAAAAAAAATTGAGGACCTTTTGTTTTTTGTTTCAGTTTTTTTGGTCACGTTGTTATCAGAAGTACTTTAGTTGTTGTCGGGCTACCATCAGGTAAACAGTAGAGACACATCATTTGTATAATGGGGCTATGCATCATGTGGAAACACAGTTTTGTGACATATGGAAAATATGTGCAATATCATATTCTAACCTCCATAGAGTATCTCCAGACACACTTTCACAGATGTGACACTAGAATAGTTTTATATTCATCCGAGCCACTGCCCAGCATGTCAAATTAATCATCATTTGTGCGAAAGAGCAAATCTGAAATGGTAATTTCCTGAATTGCAAGTAACAGCCGCACAGTTTTTTGGTTACATTTTAATTTTTCTCCCCAGTCTGAATATTATTTACTTTGACATTGTGCAAATGAGGATGCATGCATACCCAGGCAAAGAAGAAATAATTACCTTACTGGACCACCACAAAACAACTTGGATCCAAATTAAACTCCCTGAGCCTCTTTATATTCTTTGATGTATCTGGATGAAGGTTCCTTCTAATTTTAGAAAGCAGGAACAGAAAAAAAGGGCTAAGCATGTGAGCTTGGTCTGGTCACTTTCTTATTCGCAATTGTCTTGTGTAGCTCAGTGATACAGAGGGACATGGTTTGCTTTATTATAGAGAAGCCTATGTCCTCCACCATTCTGATGTGATTGTGGTTAACAATCACTGTGCTGCTCGAGTCAATTTCTGTTCACCCTCCCCTTCCCAGAACGGTTCCAACATGGATAATAAATGCTGGATCGAATCAACACAGTCCATGCAAGTCTTGGGGTGTAAGCAGTCTATTAAGGTTGGACACCAGCATATGCTGTCACTCTAGGAACCCTTCTCTCACGCCCTGACAAGCCCCTCTAGTATAGTCTATTATGAAGTTGTTGTCCAAAGATCTCTCAGCCACATTCAGCCCGGTGGGCGTCCTTTAAGTGAGCCCACAAACACTCAGCCTTAACCCACGCTTCAATTCCAGCACCTCCGTGTTTTCCCACTCTACGACACGGACCATGGAACCTGAAAGAGATGGGAGAGAAAAGTAAAAATCTATCATCCCAATTTACTTTTTTTAAGTTGAAACTGCCTCTGGTTACGCTCCCATCGATCCGGAGCTTTTCTCTCTTCACGATTGCGTGTGCGACCATTTTGAGGAGGCCGCACAGTTACTTTTTCTGCCTCCCCCGTCTCTGATTTAACAGACCACTTAGACGGTATGTGAAAGAACAATAATTGTACCTGTCATTTCATAATGAGACCAATTTGACTTTCGCTCTACCAAGAGTCAACAATCGTTAAAAAAAAAAAAAAAAAAAACGCTATCAATGCAATTACAGAAGGAAAATTAAATGGCTACCTTGCTGATGGTATTGGTGGTTCCCAGGTTATCTTGTCTGAGAGTCCAAGTGCTTGCTTGGTAGTGCTAATGATAGGTTTTTGCCCCTCTGTCTGCCTGGGGTTTTGTGCTGCATAAGCTAACAGCTAACAGCTAAGGTGTTTGCACAGGGTTTGTATCATTAGGGACGACTTTCACTCAGACAGCAGTTGAGCATTGGTTGGGAGAGTTAAAGATTTCTCCTGGCAAAGAATAATGAGGCTATCGATTGTCCTACAAGATATTTACCACAGTCTACCTCAAAACCACAAAGGGCATCGACATCCAGAGAGGAGCAGCATCCTCTGAATGCAAGCCAGGAGAAATTCTCTCTATAGCTGTGGGCTGAAATAACAATTTGCTTAGCACATGTGCCACGCTGCCATTGTCGTTTTTTTCCGGAGCAAAGTTGCCATGATGCCAAGCAAAATACTTTGACATGCTACACCACCTGTTTAACTTGTTTCAGCAGCCTAATAGCAATGTGTGTCCTATGTGTGTAAGGAAACTTAATATATGTTGGGTAAGCAAGTCTGGCGCAAATTGGCTGCTGTGGTATCACTCAGACTGAGTGTTGTGTTTGACAGCTGTCTGTCCATTCACAGTTTGTTCTGTAGTATTAATTGGTGACCTAATTGTGTAATTGGCGACCAATTTGTCAGGCCGTTTGTCCAGTGAAATTATTATGATTAGATCTAAAGGGCATCATCTACTGGGTATTTCTTTGACAGGTAACTGTATCTGGACGGGCCAGCTACTACGTGTCTTATCAGAGAGAGCCATTCATACGCATCAAACTGCCCAAGTACTCCCTGCCAAAGGTAAGCATTCCAACACCTTACGTTACATAAATCAATTATTGGTAATATATTCCAGTTTACTGGGTAAACAGACATATTTGCACCATTGCCTGGGGCTGCATGGAGAAAGCCTCACTTCACGTTACATCTCCACGGCAACATCTGTGTTCCCAACCTACATGGGTGCTCCCATGACCCGTCGGCTGGTGCCCCCCCCCCTACGACTTTAATCTCTCCGTCCGAACCCGCCTCCCTGCAGGACTTGCACATTGTCAGCACGGATGAGGTCCAGGTGTTTGCCGCGGTGCAGGAGTGGAACCAGAACGACACCTACAACCTCTACCTGTCGGACACCCGGGGCATCTACTTCACGCTGGCCATGGAGAACGTCAAGACCACCAGGGGCCTCGGGGGCAACCAGATGCTCGACCTCTACGAGGTGGGCCCTCAAGTGTAATTACACGGAATTAGATTTTACTCTGCCATTCCTGACCGCTATCAGTTAAATTAATGATTGTCTTATGGAACTCACGGGGGCCACCGATCTTAAGGGGGCTGCGCCGTCACCTGTCGTCAGTGTTATAAATCTGCAGACGGTTTTTCTATTACTTACGATGCAGAGCCCTTCATCTTGAAGGGGTCTATGTGTAAAGTAGATGGTTAATGGGCTTGACCAGGCTACCTCTGGACTCGTAACGACCTTGTTAGCGTGCGAGTCATGTCGTCACATTAGCAATCCAATTCCCCTGCACTGCCTCTCCCCTCTGAATCTAGTTTATCACAGACAACACTGGCAGGTGGAATGTGGAGAGCCGGGGAATTGAAATATCGGCCGGATCTTAACGTCAGCGGTGGCACAGGTGTGGTAATTACTAACAACCATAATGCTCCTGGTGCAAGTCGGTGTGTTGTGTGTGAAAATCAGACGCTGTTTTAAAAAAAAATGTATATAGTTATAGAGTTGTAATTTCAGTTTATTGTTAATTTCTCTTTATCAGATAAGCATAATGGCATTGGGTGCCCGCAAACCTAAATAATAGCACAGTTTGAATGCGATAATAAAATGTAGGTGTCAGAAAAAGTCTTTTCCTATTACACTTAAATATTGTTCTCAGATTGACAATGGAGCAGAGTGAGACAGTTAATTTGACTGTTCTCAATATTCAGCCATTTCCATCTGCAAACTGTCTTTTGCTGCCTATTGTGCTTTCTTTTGCAGAGAAAATTGTTCCATTTTCATCTGAATTGAAGCCATTTCTTTGCAAATTGCTTTAAATCTGCGATAATTTGGTCATCTATGTGCCGTCCTCTGGCTGGAGATAATTTCCCTCCTTAACTGCCTGTTCCTTGGTTGTTTACTGGGGATTAGGCTAAGGTTGGAAAATTTTTATTGAGGTCTAAATTCAATTAAATCTGAATTGTACAAAATCCGCTTTTGTTCGTTAGCTCTGTGACGGAGGTAGTGGGTGTCGGGGAGAGGAGTTTGAGATGATTTAGTTAATGTAGTGTCTTCCATGATCCCAGTCAGGCCTCCCTTCCTCCCTGCCAGCTCTAAACCCCCGGAGGTCTGATTCAGCACAGAATCCATATTTCTAATAGATTGCGGGAAGCTTCATTAATGCATGTATTTAAAAAAATCATTTTATGAAGTCCACGGAGGGAGGGAGGGTGCCAGGGAGTGAGTGAGTGAGTGAGTGAGTGAGTGAGTGAGATAGAGGGTGGGGGGTTGGGGTGGGCAGACACACAGAGTCTGGCCTCCTGTGGTCATGTTGCCGTCCAGGTGCTACAGCTGGACTGAATGTTTAAACATGTTGTGTCTGGCTCGCTTCGTTTCCATTTATGTATGGTCAGGCTCCTTTTCACACATAGGAATAATGTCTGTCACACCTATCCCTGTAGCGTAGCAGTATGCGATGTGTAGATCCCACGAACCTTTTTAAAATGTTGCACATGACACCCATTCAGAAGGTAATCGTGAACCTTGCCTAGAACTACAGATTAAATTCATAGTTAGATTTCCCTGGAGCTTATTTCCACAGTTCGCTATGAATCACCAAGCATTCTTTTAGGACATTTGCTTCCGTCCACGTTAGTATTTTTCATGGCTGTAATTTTGGCCTGCTGAAGCGAGACGAGGATACAGAGCCGGTGGCAAGGACGTCAGCCGTGGCTGTTTGCTTCACCCTGCTGTCACCTCACTGTGATGCTTGGGCCTTGACACAGTAGTAGGCCTCCATCAATACTGCATGTTCACGCTCTGCTGTTACACATCCAAACCCTTGTAGCCTCCACTACTTCCCCAGAGTGGAAATCTCTGTCTCTGTCCTTCACCTTTGAGACAACTCCAGAATGTGTGGGTGGGTGTGCTGGCTGGGTGGATGGAGAGTGTGAAGATGGGGTATAAGTAAAAGGGAGTATGAGAGTTTGTGTGTGAATGCCTGTGTGTGTGTGTGTGTGTTTGTGTCAGAAAGAGATTGGAGGGTGATAAATAATTACCCCATTGATTGACAGCACTGGCCAGCGGAGGGAGGGAGGGTCCTCATTACCCGCGTCCATCCCAGACCGCCGTGTTTCTATGACGATGTCAACCGCACTGCCTATTAGTGCCACTTATAGAGACGGGCCCCTTCGGGCAAGGAGAGAGCACACCGTAGCCCGTCACCGTGGCAACTCTGTGATTTAATGCGGGTCATCATTGGGATGGTCCTCCCTATTTCATGTCCCCCTTCAGTCCGGCTGAGGGATGTGTCCAGCGGCTGGGAGGCATGGGACCGTAGCCGCCCTGGAGAGGGACTGGAGAGACACGGCTTGTCAGCTTGACACTGTCTGTCATTGCTTAGTCACGTCTGAGGAGAGTGTGTGTGTGTGTATGTGAGTGTGTGTATGTGTCTGTGTGTGTCTATGTCTGTGTGTGTGTGTGTGTGTGAAGACAACAAAATTAGAGTACAATTAAAAGCGATGGGGGTTGTGTGATGTATGTCTGCTAGACAACATGGCTGGCGTGGTGGCGAGGGTCTGCCGCGGAGTGTTTTTCTCTTCCTCGCGCTGCAGACAAATGATCAGTGGCACTCCATGGAGCGGCCCGCGGGGGGTGGTTTGATTGTGAGCGAGCGCGCATCCGAACACACCGCGGCCGCGGCTCTCTAGATCAGTCCCGCTCAGAGTCAGTGTCACAGCTTGCCATTCAGCCTCTTGCTTTTTTATGTCTTTGCCCCCATAGGTAGCAGGCATCAAAGGGATGCTGATTGCCAACAGGAGGCAGGACAACCAGGTGAAGACCTACATCACCTACAACAAGGGCCGTGACTGGAGGCTCCTGCAGGCCCCGGCCAGTGACCTGGCTGGGAACGACATCCACTGTGTGCTGGTGAGATAAGACTCCTACAGTGTGCTGGCTCCCGCCGCAAAATATACAGTGCCACAGGGACTGGTAGTTACAGAGGAGCTGTGAAAGTGGAGGAAGGGAAAGACTTGCTTCCAAAGAATAGTGTGACTTGAGTTGAATGCCCAACTCAGGGAATACGCTTGAACAAAAAAATATATATATATTAGAGCGAATCTTGCCGGTGTGCTTGGACGCCGGAACAGAGCAGGCGACACGCTGGTTACACACGGGTAGATCTCACATGAGGGCGGAGCGCCGCCTCTGTAGGTGACGAGACCGCGAGGAGGAGACACACGTCGATGCTCGGGCGATGGCCACTCGTATTTACATGCCGACTGCGGGGCTTGGCGGGATCGATTACAGGTGCGCTGTGCCTCTGCTCTGCCGTGACATTTGAATCACCGTATCCGATTCCTCTTAGATTACCCTGGTTAATCCGATCCCCCCGCCCCCAGGTGTCCTTACAGCAATGTCATCCTATCAATAGACCAAAGATGAAAGTGGGATTTTTTTTTCCTTCCTGGTTTGTGAACAGACATAATTGTCTTTTGTTTGGAGCGATTGCCCTGGAGACTTGACTTCGTGCTTTTATGTAAATCGCTCCTCTCTTTGTTTTTAATGACTGATGAAACGCAATTAGAACAAACTACTGAGGATCCTTTTTTTCAGAGGCCCCCACCGTTATTGAGAATTTCATATTTTTAGCTAGGTGTTTTTGTGCATTAGCAGGTTGCCCACAAAATAGCTAAATCATTTATTTTCCATAATGTGCATACCTCTGAGCAGGCAAGCATTAACCGGGTATATCGGCTAACATCCTTACAAACACATACATCTGCATACCAACAGTGATATTATTAGACTGGGCCAAGGATCACAATATGTTTGGAAACACAAACGGTTTATTCTCTTGATAGCCCAAAGCCTTTTATTTGTGTTTTCCTTAGACTTGGCTGTAAAGCTGTCTGGAATGTCTTGGTATAATGTGACGGGGCTGACAGCCATTCCCCCTTCTACTTTCAGCCTTTCTGCTCCCTCCACCTGCAACTGCAGACGTCCGAAAACCCCTACCTGTCCGGAACCATCACCACCAAGAGCTCGGCACCAGGTGTCATCGTGGCCACGGGTGAGGGAGGAGTACGGCTGAGACAAGCCCTGTGGTAGTCCACCACTCTCCCCTGTCCATGCCCTCACACTGGCTCTGTGTTAACACCCAATTGTCTCAGCCACAGTCAGAAACTGCACTGCGTTCAGACAGATTCACACACACACACACGTACACACACACACACACACACGCATGCACACACACACGCACGCACACCATTTCACCCACATGCTGTGCATTTTTTACATAAAGTCACACGCTCGGTCTGCACATTTTATTAGCATGACACAACCAATGTGTTGTATTAGTGTGTGTGTGTGTGTGTGTGTATGCGTGTGTGTGTGTGTGTGTGTTTGTGTGTGTGTGTGTGTTCATGTTTAAGGCTAGCCTGTGATGGCACTATGATTCACTCCACCCTGCGCCCTTGCACGTCAGCTTGCGCAGAGATTATTTCATGAACCTGACAAACACGATCCGGCTCAAGGCCATGCTTTTTTACCAACCCGTGGGGGGGCGGAGTGGATCTGCTGATGAAGGCAGAGCTGTGCTCTGTGCTCCCGGAATGGATGCAGAGTCATAATCGTCACACCGACTGACATTCCCCATCTACCAGATTCCATTTAGTTGTGATGAGACAGAACGATCCATTAACAACAAAACATCAAACATATTGTTTTTTGACATATGCTACTGGCGTGGAACAAGAAAAGGAATTTGGACCCCTCGATTTGAATCGTTTCTTTTGGGATTTGTGTGAATTTAACACTGTGTGTGCAGGCTGTTTTGTGAGACAGGATTAAGTTCTGTAATAAGGAATTTTAGAGTAAAATAGCAAATTATTAGTATATAAATAATTTATAAATAATAATAAATAATTAACGGTTATGCTTTCTTCTCCAGGGAATATTGGGAGTGAGTTGTCTTACAACAATGTTGGAATGTTTGTCTCCTCTGATGCTGGAAACAACTGGAGACAGGTAAAGTAGGATGTCACTGTCTAATCCCACATCAACTGTCTTATTTTCCAGTGCGGTAGCTTAGACTCTCAAAGCAGTTTAGCACAGAATGTGGTATTGAAAAATGGGTCTTTTCCATCAGATTTTTGAAGAAGAACACAACGTCTGGTTTTTGGATAAAGGTGGTGCCCTGGTTGCAGTAAAGCAGCCCTCCATTCCAACCAGACATTTGTGGTAGGTCCTCATGGAAACGTATGTTATTTTTTTAGTTGTACAGGTATCATAGATATGTTGCCATTTAAACTATTAGGCCATTGTTATTTCATTTTTAGAGTGGTTTCTTTGTTAAGTCTGGATATTACGTTAGGTCCCCACAACCTTCATATTGTACATAAGTAATTCTAAATATAAAAACCTAAATATTAAGTTATTGAGAGTTGTATAGATATTATATCTTACTTGAGTGCAATCACATTTTTCTTGGTTTCCATTAACACATTGGCTTCCTGTCCCAAATGTGTGGAGGCGTTTTGCATCAGTGCAGGCTAATCCAACCGAGACCAAGTCTGCTCTTACATCGCTTTTGAAACCTTTTTTAAATTAGTTTTAAAACCATTGACGTGTAGCCTTCAGATTTTATTTTGGGCGTGTGTGTGTGTGTGTGTGTGTGTGTGTGTGTGTGTGTGTGTGTGTGTGTGTGTGTGTGTATGTGACCCTTCCTTTACCCTGTTTGATGTCCTCCTGTCAG
>JAVQJS010049410.1:0-15591 GCA_036024795.1 Galaxias rostratus | reverse complement strand
AAATCTTTTATGTCCATAACATCCATATTTCTGTAAAGCTGCTTTGTGACAAATTGTTTTTGTAAAAAGCGCTATATAAATAAAATTGAATTGAATTGAATTGAATTGAATTGAACAGTTCTGGCGCCGTTTCTTTTCACCCTCTGCAGACCCACAACACATCAACGTGCAATTTGCAGAAGTTTTCTGATGACTCTAGTATTGTCGGCCTTATCTCTGATGGGGACAACGGTGAGTACATACAACTTACATAGGACTTCGCCTGCTGGTGCCAGAGGAACCACCTCCAGCTCAACGCAAGGATGACCAAGGAGCTGGTGGTGGAATTCAGGAGGCACCAATATTCTCCACCCACACCAGTGAACATCTAGGGTACGGAGATTGTTAAATCTTCCAAGTACCTGGGGTTCACCTGAACAATAGATGGACTGGACAGATAATTCTGCTGCTCTGTAGAAGAAGGGTCAGAGCAGACTACACCTGCTGAGGAGACTGAGGTCTTTTGGAGTGCAGGGGACACTCTTGGAGACCTTCTGGTGGCATCAGCTATTTTTTACAGAGTGGTCTGCTGGGGCAGCAGCATCTACGCTGCGGACAGGAAGAGGATGACCAGACTGGTTAAGAAGGCCAGCTCTGTCCTGGGGAGCCCTCTTGACACTGTGGAGGTGGTGGGGAACAGGAGAATAATGGACAAGCTTTCATCCCTGTTAGTCAATACGTCCCATCCCCTTGAGGGCACTTTGCCTACGGTGTATCACGGAGTCATACCACAGGTCCTTCCTTCCTGCAGCTGTCAGACTTTACAACCAGCATGGACCCTGGTAGACCACCATGCTTATGTGCAATATATATTTATGCACTGAAAGCTAAACATTGTTTTTAAACTGGGCTACAGACATCAACCTTGGACGTGTGCATAACCTAAACATTCTCTCCACGCAATAGACTTTAATGAATGGACTGTATCAATAAATACAAACTAACCTTTCAAAGGGTACACTTCTTTCTACTGAAAAGACACAGACATACACACATTTGAACAGTAATTTAAAACAACCAACAAAAGAATGTTTACACTTGGCGCTATTTATTGCCGTAGAATTCACCTGAGAACAATAGTACTGCACATCATATCTGAACTCATTATTAAACAGTCTGCTCAGTTAGAAGTGGTTGTAAACTGTTAACAACTGCAGGACATACAGTACATTGAAATCAGCTTTGTTGGATCACATTGAATATCGACTTTATTACATAATTATTTGACATACTGGCTACATTACATAAAAGGAGCTAACAGACTGCGGGGAGCACGCAGTCCGTAATGTACTGTATGTGATACTAGCCATTTAAATTTCAAGTTGTGTTTTTGCACTTGCTCCTTCAGAGCTAATTTCATCCTTCATTTTAAGCTCACATGACATCTCCAATCTCCACACAAACGCAGAAATATATATGTAGGTTTACCACCACCAATTTACCATTCCATTATGAATGTTGGCAACAATGAAGCAGTAGCGAGTGCAAGTTGTGTCGACACCATTATATTATGTTATTTATCACTCGCTTAGCTGTCTGTGAGTACACATCCACTAACATGTAGTTGAAATAATTTAAATCATTTTATGTTCAGTAGCAGTGATGTTTGTGGTACAAAAAATATTGTCAAATTAAAATTTTACAATCACGTAGTTAAAAAATATTTTCATTAATGTTATTGTTACCGTTAATGTTAAACAGAAACACAAAAAATTATCAAGCTAAGGTTAAATAAATATAATTTTTCACATCCCCTGAATATATTGACAAATACGGTTGTACTGAACATTTGTAATCGTTGTCCTCATAGTCCAGCTGTAGGCATAGTCTCAGAACAGGAATGGGAATCTCTCGGAATATCAGGCCTTGGCCTCCAGCAACTCCAGGAAGAGTTTATGCATAGGCACGCGGCCACCCTGTTTGATGCTGCAGAAATGCTGGACAGCGCGAGCGGCTGTCTGTCGGAGCAAGGGCAGGGTCATGATAAGCTTGCCTGCTCTCCGCGGGTCTTCTGGGTGTCGAGTGCTCACATGCTCCTGCAGGGCCTCGTGGAGCACATCCTGAAGCCCCTGGACAGCCTCAGTGTCTTCGATCTGCATGGAGTCTGAATGGGGGTGGGGGTGGGGGGGGGTTGAACGTTGTTCACAAAGTAGAGAAAATAAAACAAGATCAAAAACAACAATTACATAAATAAAGATAGATTTTAGGAAACATATGGGTTGTTGATCATATTTTCATCAAGAAATCTCAAACTTGCTGGACAATTACAATAAAAATTTAAAAGCCCCCATAAATAAAAAATCTTAACATTAAAATCCATCAAATCCAACACAAATATTAGTAATTCCCCTTTACCAGAGTTTGACAGTGCAATAGCCTTGAGCACAACAAATTCCTCTTTCTCGAGCCTCATGGCTTTGTATCTTTTTACAAGCTGCAGGATGGCGTTGTTGAGGTCCAACAGACCGGCCAGCTTGGACTGCTGCTCATCCATGACATAGTCCTCGGCGTACACCAACCTGTCCTCCAAGGCCAGAGAGCGGAACACCACGCGCAGGATAAGGATCTCCATCCAGCCACTCTGAAGAAGACTCATTTGGTCTGCCAGTGAGAGTGTCAGAAAACCTGGAGAGAAAGAAAATATGAACATTCAAAAGAAAACAATTTACACATTGATGGGCAATTTATTTGACCCTTTGACTAACTATCAGACATTAGGAGTCAGCCAATCCGTCATTTCATTTGGTTTCGTTTTAGTGACGATTTAGTCAGGGGTCGTCAGTTTTTGTTTTCGCAAAATTTGTCACAGTTTTAGTCCTGCCTCTTAAGGGGAGTTAACATAAATGATTCTGGTTTATATTGACACGTCTATACATGCAATCACTGAAACGCAGTGGCCGACGCAATTATCGCTATTATCCTACCGTAAGTCTGGCTAACCTGCACAAGGAAATTAGCACAACTCTGCGGTGTTACTTCTTCCAAAGCCAGGGCAGGTTCTATGACAGGTAACATTGGGTTTTCCTAATGTTACCCGATCAATCATATCGTTTATGTTTACCGTTACATTGGCGGAAAGTTTGAGCTAGATTTGGAACTCTCACAAGGTTACGTTAGCTTGTTCAAATTATACTGTAATGGCCTGGCATTTGCTCAAAATTGCACCGACATACAGTCTCAGAGCAGGGAAAATAATCAAATGAGAAAGACGCATGAAATCAGAGGCAATGTATTCAGTTACATTATTGGGAACAGCCAATGCCTTGAGATGGCGACATTGATCTAGGTTGTTCACTTCACTAGAACAGAACCAGCGAATTAAACTCGTACTAATTCGTCTGTACATAATAAACAGATATTTTATATGTTGTGTTGTTGACCCTCCGATGTTATTAGGTCTGGAGTGAGGGAGGGTCTAACACTGCCCAGGGTAAAAAGTGTAGTGGAAAGTGCAATACAAGGGACAAACCTGTACGTCAGTAATTAAGTGGTTTATTTCCAGTCTCACACTGAGGGGTCGAAAGGACAACGCCAAAGAAATAAAAACAGCAAAACATCTAAACTGCCAACCCAGGTCTTCCAAAAACATAAATACATGTATGGGGAACCACCCCTAAACTAATGGTCTAATACAATCACTACGTGATGCAAATATGTATGCCCAAAGGCGTCTTACCTTTCCACTTGCTCTGGTGTGAGAACAAAAACACTGTACAGTGAATATGGATACAAAGAGGGGATCTTTAAACAAAGGATGGTCTAGTGGTGAAACGGTAGAAGAGAACACTATTCATTCCACTACAAGGAAGTGGTGCTCCAATTACAGTGACTCCAAATCACACTAACAACACTTTCATCACACTAGAAAGCGATTCATGAAGGCTGGGTCCTCCGCTACTTTCTGCTTTTAGGCACTCACGTCTCCATTGAATATGAAAGGTCGAAAAACAGGTACTCTGCTTCAGTTAATGAATCAGAGGAGATCAGTTCGGACTCATATTGTACCGGTAATGGAGGTTTCAGCACTGGACAGCAACAACTTCACACTTCTCCCTGATGTCTTCACTCAAAAGGAAATGCCAATCACAAAAAAACATTAGTGTAGTGTCATTAGTGTCAGTAGCATAGCAGTAGAGATGACCGATAGTTTGACCAAGTGGAAGGATATAGATTATGAACAGGAGGGGCCTCAAGACAGAGCTCTGGAGAACACCCTTTGTGGCTGGGGACGTATCAGAAGTGAATCCATTAAGTGAAATTAATTAAGTCTGTTTGTAAGATATGACTGAAGAAGAGAGTGCAGTCATCTCAACACCCAAAAATTGTAGCCTAGAAATAAGTAATTTTTGACAATTTGTTAAAGGCTGCACTAAGATCTAACAGGATGAGGATGTTGAGGGCCCCAGCATCAGCAGAGTTTAGGAGATCATTAGCAACCTTAATGAGTGCAGTTTATGTACTGCAGAGTGTGTGAAAACCAGAGCAAAGGGCACAAACAAGTGGCTGATTGAAATTGTTCTATGAAATGTAATAATGTGTTCCAAGGTTTTTGCCAAAAAAGGTAACTTAGATATAGGTCAGTAGTTTTCAAGAATGGTTGTGTTTAGGCCGGATTTGTCAGGGTTTGAGAGACAGAAGCAGCTTTGAAGACTGATGAAGAAAACTCCTTGGGAGAGGGTTACTTTGAATAAGGTAGATATGTAAGGAAATAAAGTAGGTAAACATAATATGCAGAGGACAGTTGGAAGAGGGTCAAGAAGACTGGTAGCAGATTTAGATGCCATGATTATTATTATTATTATCTTTAATCTATTTTTAATCTATCAGAGTCAACGAGGGTAAATGAGCAGGGATGATAATCAGAGATAGGCAGTAGAACGTCACCCAAACCAAGAAACAACTGTGGCTGCACCAGAGGGAGGTTGGAAATTTAAGAAGTACATGTTCAATATTTTTGTTATTGTAACACTTGTGTTACAATTGTGAAGGAAGGAATAGTCAAGCTGGATGGAAAAATTGGACATGGTGTCTTTGACCAAGGGTTAAATGAGTTTGCGTACAGTATAAAAGAGGGTCAGAGCATTAGATTTTGGAGCATTATTGATGGCAGAAAAGTAAGATGAACACGCAGCAATGAGAGCAACTCTGTAGGAACAAGTGATGATGAAGGGATTTCAAGTCAACAGTGAGTCCCGTCTTTGAGCACAGTCATTCAAGGCCGTGACCAGCCGTCTTCTCTGTTCAAAGTTCTGAAGTGAACCAGGGGGATGAGGAATTTTTGTTTTTAAGGGGGCCAAGGTCTTTAGAAAGGTAGACAGAATGGTTTTAAGCAGGTCTGCCAACAGATCCAGGAAAACGGTGGCAAATTCTAGGCAGAGGGCAGAACCAATAAGATCAGACAGAAAAAGGTGAAATAACAGCTTTGATATTACGGACAGAGATTGATCTTGTGCAGGGAATTGTAATAGACTAAGAGTGAAGGGTGAACTGGATAATGCTATTGTCAGACAATGAAAAGGGGGAGCAGAGAACCTGAAAAATACTTCAACCAGTAGCGCAGACTAAATCAAGAATATGACCTTTGGTTTGGATTGTGAATTTGACATGCTGGATAATATTAAAAATAGTCAACACATCAGATAAATCCGTGGGCTGTTTTAGGGTTGGTGAATCCATATGAATATTGAAGTCTTCAAGCACTAACAGACGAGGAGAGGGAGATAGTAGCCTTTAAATGCAGTCTATTCTTAAGCAGAGATCCGGTTGATGGGACTAACAGCAACATTAATATTGTAAATTACAGCAAGACTATCCCCTTGACCAGATAGGCGACATTTACAGTACAACAGTAGACAGTATGAAATCAAAATTGATAACGAATAATATTTGAATTAACTTTAGGCAAAAATATAAATTCAAATACCCACATCATTTAGAATAGTTTAATATTCAAATAACCGTGCTCACCTGGCAAAAACAATAAAAAAAACTTTCTCTATGCACATGAGCTGGCCAAGTCTTGGTGAGAGGTAATCAAAAGCTGTGCAGCTAATAAAAACAACTTTTATTTTATCTAACTTTGCAAACAAGCTGCGTTGAAAATTAAAATAAATTCCTGGTAATTTATTTTGCTATCAACTTTTAGCGAGAAAGACTGCATGTTTTGATAGGATTTTACAAGTTTGACTGAGTCCGAGAACATGCCCTAAAACATGTCCTAAAATAGACACCACGTTTATGTGACAGAATTCAAATTACGTTGTAATCGCATTTGAACTTTCATTTTCAATATCAACAAAAGTTTTCAAACCCAACCCAAACCACATCATGCTCTGATGAAGGCCAATGTTTCCCTTACCATTGTGTAGGCTATTCAACATGGGATTTACTTTGGTTGAGCACCACAAACAAATACTGGGAAGGTGCATTATTTCGTGAGTATTTTAGCACGGTCAAAATGTCCTTTACTTGTATGAAATATAGCTTAAAAATCTTTATTCGTCCAGGGTGCAGCTGCCAAGCTCATACCTCCTTAATTTTCTCCCATATTGATTGCTGTAATTCTCTTGTAGTCTGCATCTGCACAACTTTACTCCATAAATTATAAAACGTTAAAAATGCTGCCACCCGTTTGCTACTCGTCTACTTATTTCTACATTTGTGGATTCTGCTGCTCAACCACTCTTCCCTTTCTTTCAGAACAATTGAAATGCTGATAAGTCGCACATACACAATCACACACACCTGCTCAGTTTGTTTTGTAAGCATTAGTGGGATGGCGTCATCAAGAACACCTGTGTTTCCCATGTCACGTTTATGGTTTGAACAGCAGACACTAAAAAAAGCTGATATATGTGTTTGATAGGTTTTTAAAAAAAAAAAGAATAGGGGGGTGATAGAAAAATACCACCATGCATGATGAGCCTCAGCTTTTACCTGCACTAGAATTTAAAATCAAGATCAGTCAAAGTTGAATGTTTCATTTTCAAGAGATAAGCTTCTACAGAGTTAAGAGAAGCCTTTAGTCTCGTCCAGTTTACATCAAGAGAGCCACCACATGACAAGGCCTTTGATGTGATCCCATGCCAACAGGCATTAGCTATGTAGCCATACAAAGCCAAAAGAGTATAGACTACACACATATGGCTTAGTTCCACCAAACAGGGTCAGTTTGGGTCGGGGACATATCGGAACGGTTCCATTGTGCTTCCACTGCAAACAATAACATCATAGTCAACGTGACAGAACATGGCGGTTATCTACTGTACCCTACCCTTTTGCCAGCAAGTGCAAAATGAACTGTTCCGCTCCGCTTCGACCCTAGCTGAGCAGTTACCTAGTGTTACGTAGTTAGTGCTTGGTGGAAAAGAGCCAAATTACTGAAGGGATGTCACAATAAATTATGCTTCGGAACCAATACATCAATTTCAAAATTTAAAGAATGTGATGGTACTCATTTTCAACAATATCGCGGTTGCTAGGGCAGCAATCCAAAAATATGTTATGTGAGAGGACAAACACCAGCAAAAACATGCCACTTTGGATATTTTTTTGTGGGGCTCCGCCCAAACCATTGTCTCTGGCCAACCATAACACATCACTGAAACATGCTGCAAATCCAGAAAGCACAACACATTACAGAAATTAGCTGCAAATCCAGACACAATACACGTGGTTCTTTGTTCTTGTGTTATCCTAGTCACTGTTAGATGAAGACGTTTTCTTCATTTGCTTGTGTTTTGTCTATTTGCATGCGTTTTCTTAGGTTGCAGTGCGTTTGGCTTCTGAGGGCTACTGAAAGAAAGTAAACTTTTCTCCTTAGTTAACTGTAGTTTCCACCCCAACACAGCAGTGGAACATTTGACTCTCCTTGTGATCTTGGTTGGACATGTTATAGGCACGTATACCTTTTTTTTAAAAAAAAGAAATAAATAGGCTTCTTTCTGGTAAAGTTAATAGCTGTTTCTTTAAGTAGGACTAAGCCTATTCATCTTGGCCGGGTACTGCTATTGAAATATGCCATCATTAAAAGTCTATTGTTCGTAATAAAAAACAGTATTGTTTGTTTTAAATTATTGAATCGCAACTGTTCTTATTTGTAATGCTGAATGCGCTTTATTTATTGTTTGTTTGAATGGTGTATTTATGGGATTTCATCAATGGTTTAATTTTTTTGACTAATGGTATCAAATTGGGTATCGAGTCAAGGAATTTCAATCTTATTGCTATTCACTACAACATTTTTGGTCTTGTGACATTCCTCATTGTATTGTATAGAATTGACCCTATTTTTCCTCTGTTTGTGTTTCATTTTGTTTACCGGGGATGTGCTTCGCCCAGCCAATGTTAACCACAAGCTCCCGGTCAGCCAAGTCACACAGCGTGGTCAGGGCCTTGATGTCACTCTCCGGCATGGTGTGGTCTGGCATGGCGAAGACGGCTTCTGGCTCTGCCACAAACAGGTGAGAAACTACCTTGTTGTCCACCAGCTCTCCCGTAGAGACTAAATGCAAATTATGCGAGTTCAAAATGGGCAAAGCCAAAAATGAAGGAGAGATAAGAGAAGGGAATGACAGAAGACAGAAAGGAAAATAAATATTTGAGTGCCCGACTAAAAGACTTTCAAAAAGAGATGGATACATGAAAGCAGCTAAACCAATCCAACCAGCTGGATGTATGTGATCCAAAAGGAGAGTACACTCAGAATACATGTGGCTGTAAATCTTCCTTACTTGTTCTGTTCTGAGATTGGCCATTCTGTGGGTTGAGATAGGGACAGAGCTCAGCATCTATCCTCCTCTTGTACTTCTGTCTGCCACCCCGAACCCGGTCCAGGCGCACACCTACAAAAACAAAGCCACACAAAACATACATAGAATGTTAGTTAGACATACACAGTAGGTGCAATATGTCGCACAAACCACTGCACACCTCATACTTTTGTATATAATTAGTAACTAATAAATGCAGCTTTGTAAAAAAAAATCCTCCTTTACAAGTAACTATACAGTATCTTACAACAATAACATGTTATGCCTAAACTTACTGCTTTCAGGTGGGAAAATAAGTTCAAAGTAAGGTAAGTCTTATACGTCTCCTAGTGGTTGTCCTTCGTTCACTGTGCACTATGGCAATGGAAAAATCTTAAGTAGATTTCAAAGAAATGTGGTTTGACATTCAAATCAAGAGTCGGGTTTGTAAAGACAAGCACATCGAATGACAGAATTGGCTAAATAAAGTAGGTATATTGAACACGTTTGGGTCATAGGATCTATGTAAGTGAAATTCACATATTTCCTGGACCACTGGCATTATTTCATTGTACACCACAATGCCCGTCAATCGTTGCACATATCATACTTACAAGCAACAAATGCTCTCCCACCTTTCAGCGGTAGTTTTAAAAAATGTAGTTTGACTTTCTGCTGTTTCATTGTGAAATGCTAAATGACAATACAATGTATAAAATACAGCATAAGTGTCGGATGAAAAAGATCAAAAGATTGAAAATCAATGAAAATGAACAACTACTCGCTTTAACTGTGCATTATTTTATAATAAGCTACCCCTCCATTCATATTCTTACCCCTCTGTCTCAGTCTTATTGAGTTGGATGAGGAGGAGATGAGTTGAGACATAAGTTACGAGGGATAATACTCATTTACAAAAGAAAAGCAATTCAACAGGGTACTCAGATTTCACATTTACACATTAATACGGCAAGTCATGTTTAGTGAACCTTGTAGCACAGCAAGGCATAAACAATCACTAGCAAGGACATGAAGAGAGAGAGACAGAGAGAGAGAAATATCACGGCTGATATCCCTGTTTCACTTGCCCTCACTTTTTCACCCTGCACCCTTCTCTACTAATCTTTATTTACTTTATTTAGAACCTTCATGTCTTTCTATTTGGAAGCCTAGAAGAGGTAATCACAGAGTATTTTATATATTTAACATCTACATTCTCTCTATCTTACTTAGTTTCTATCTCAACTCTTTTTTTAGCACCCTCCCTCACTCTTCTTCTGTTTATCTTTTCTTTATCACCCTGTGCCCATACTCACCCCATAACAAGTGGCCTGGTACAGTAGGGACCTGCCTTTTAAGGTCCACTTCTAAATCTGTCCAACAGTATGTCACCAGACACACACTCTGGCTCTAACGTTAAACATGCTACACACATACTCTGTAAATAGTCCCATTCTGGTGGATAGTACTTTAGATGTAGGGGGCATATAATACTTGTCGATTTCAATCAGAGATTCACCTGTGGGCATTTTTCTCAAATCTGATTTCTGACCTGATGCAATTGACTGGTATACAATTTTTTTTTTACAGGTTTACGTTTCATTTTCTTTCAATTAAGAACCCTATGGATTAAACCACAAGAACAGCATTGTAATTTATGTTGATTAGCAAATTATGATTTTATCAGAATTGTAAGGTTGTGCCTTGATTTTATATTAAAGGGACCGTAATGTAAGATTTGGAATATGTCTCTGGGAGTGTACACAATGACAAAGTGAAATCTGTGCCTTGATATGTCAAAGAAGAACAAGAAAATTCACAGAAACCTTATTTTACCTGGTTTCATTAATCAATTATACATTTATGATGTAGAGAATCTAAGTCAATCTAACTGATCAATCACGGCCTCAGGCTAGTATAAGTAAGGTGGAACATGTCCGACGGCAGGCTTGACAACAGCGGAATGTTACTCTCTGGCCAATAACAGTACTCCAATGAATGGTTAAACTGGCTGTGCGTAGATTCGGATTTTGACAACCCCTGCAGTTTGCTTAGTGAAATAATGTTACCTTACCATCGCAAAGAGGACATGAGAATGCTTGTGGTCACTGCATGTTGCTAGCACAATCAATGTCCATATCCCAAGTATGATATCCTCTTTCTGATTGTATGATGCACTGCCTCGAGTTATAAAGCAGGTCATCGTAGTTTGGCGGGAGATCATAAGCAGACAAAATGACTGTTAATATTGAGACTTAAAGAAAACTGATCTGAACCTTCCATTCTTTGATTCTCCCTCAGACAGTACAATGTGCAAACTGCACATAACTGAACTAACATATATGAACTAACTTGAGCTGCGTTGTTGAAACTTTAAATAGCTTTTTCAGCATTCATGCAGCGTAATGCATGGCACAGTATGATAATATTTGACTCACATTTCCCCAGTGGGGGTATTTGGTATAGGAGGGCACGTTTGAATTAAACTATGTATACAGACACACACACACACACACACTCACAGACACACACACACAAACACACACACACATTGTTCCTTTCAACGCTTACCACAAACACACTGATCAAGAGATTGATCAAGAAGTGGCTGTTGATTTCTATCAAAGAGAGAGGTTGAGCTGTTAAACTGACCAAAGTGTTCTTTATTAGGCAGAAGCTAAAAGTCTAATGCCACAGTAGGTTTATGTGTGTCTCAAAGATGCATAAAGATCAGGAATAGCAATAAAGTTTGTTGAAATGTGCAAGTTTTTCATTGTAATTGGGATACACATAGACATATAACGTGTACAAGAGCATCAAATTGGCATGAATGTTGCAAATGTTGCTGGACCAGCAAATACCTTACAACAGAGTAATCCTAAAATGTAGCAGCTCACAGTGATAGTTTTGTATGAATACCTGTCTCACCTTCTCTCATCATGCCGACATCTAGACACTTCCTAAAGCGACACGCCTGGCAGGATTTCCTCCTTCTCTTAGTGATTTCACATTCACTGGTGGTGGGGCATGTGTATTCTATGTTTCCTATTGAAATAGGAAGGAGAGGAGAAAAGTAAAAAATAACCAGAATTATGGTGAAACCCATTAAGAAAGTGTATCCTCTCATTCAATTACATATTCTCAGATGCCACATTCCGTAAGATTTGGGAAGCATCTGCAATCTATGAAATTTCTAAGCCTGAACAGCTGATATGCAGACAGGACTTTCTGCCATGGTAAGCTTAAAGAATGTTTATGTCTGGCTTAACTCTTTTACCCTACCTATATTTCTTGTAATGCATATTATAGTAACTACCTACTCACATACAAACACACACTGAGGGGTACCGGACTTTCAGAACCTCCTAAACTGTCGTAAGGCTTTAGAACAATGTTGACTACGCACATGATCAACTCTGAGTTCAACAGACAAAAGGCTGTTGACACATTCAACAGGAAAGTCATTAACGTTGCTGTGGGGTAGCTGTTGGTGTCCACTACACCGCTCTGATGTTTATCCAAAAACAAATACTCAGGCCCAGACTCGATTAGGCTTTGCTTCTTGTCAAACAGGTAATATTCAGGAATAGAACATAGAAAAGTCTATACTGTATGAATTGTATTGAACTCTGAATCTACCTTTTATCTTCCTCAGAAAGGATAGATATGTGGATAATTTCTTTATCTCATACTTGTGTATGTGTGTGTGTGTGTGTGTGTGTCCTCACCCTGGATGGTCCTCTTGAAGAACGCCTTGCAGGCCTCACAGGATGCAATGCCATAGTGGTAGCCTGAGGCCACGTCTCCACACACCAGACACAGGCGTTTGGCTGCTGAGCCCAGCAGGAACTCACATTTCACATGATTGTTACCCCCTTCAAATCTGCTAGGAAAAGGGAGAGCAAGGAGGGAATGAAAAATTGAAGAAGTACAGTGAATGACAGATTCAAAAGAGTTGCCTAACATGTGTATATTCATCATTTGATTTTTAGCTCACAGAGACAACCATGATATTCTCAGTAAAAATAAATGAATACAAAAACACATACAGACTGAAGTGCAAAAAGAAAAAGACATTGTTAGCCCACACCTGTTCCCTCCTCCATTGATGGTTAGGCTAGCTGTGTGGCCGTAGAGACCTTGTGAATCTACTCCATTAGATAGGTGGTGGCCCTTTGACGTAAGCAGGCCATAGCTGGAGTTTGTGTCTGATGAAGATCCCCCAGGGCTGGGCTGACCAGGGCTGATCTCCCCTGGGGAGCTGGGGCTTGGACTGGGGGGCTCACGTTTGATGGAGCTGTGGGAGGGCGGACCCAGGTCCCTTACCGACATTCTATCAACCAGTCTTCACAGAGGGGACAGAAAGGGACAGAAAGTGGTTGAGTGAGAATACAGAAACGAAAAGAAAGCAAAGAGCTTGATTAAATAAAACAATAAGATCCCAGAGCTTGAGATGAGCTAATCTATCCCCTATCGTGCTCCTGGTGGCTCTGCAGAAAGCAGGTCTTCTGCAAACTGGCTCACCCAGATGGTTCCTACACATTTAGGACTTAACAGAGTCTCTCCCTATAGATTAGAGTGCCATATTCATGAATCAATTATCATTATTGAAAGAAACACTTCAGACTCTGTGTTGTTTACATACTGTATAAACTTCACAGAGCCTCACTTTTTTCAAGATTTCCACTGCATCCTCCCTCCTGATGCTCTTGTTCTTCCATCCCTCCGTAACGTTTCTGTCACCGGAGCCTTTCCTCCGCACCTGTCAATCCCTCCATCCCTAGCTTGCCCCTACAGACAGCCGTTTGTGTTTTCCCCGCATTATGCAAAGTTGAGGTCATTACTCCGCCTTGTTTTGAGAGCAGCAGATTGCTTAAACAAACACAGGGAAATGTAGCCAAAACAGTCCAGACCAGAGGGCCACCATGCTGTGAGACTTACTGCAAATAACACTACAATAGGCTCTGTTG
Source organism: Galaxias rostratus (assembly GCA_036024795.1). Taxonomy (NCBI): domain Eukaryota; kingdom Metazoa; phylum Chordata; class Actinopteri; order Galaxiiformes; family Galaxiidae; genus Galaxias; species Galaxias rostratus. The sequence continues at coordinate 1,832 of JAVQJS010049410.1, read as the reverse complement.
GTGGAGGTTTTGATCTCTACCGGATGACATGAACCAGTTGAGTGTGTAAACTCAGATTTATTGTGTAACAAAAGGAAATGGACAAACTTAACCTGTTAATTAAGAGTTAATATAAGAGAGAGTTAAAGAGAGAGCACCTCTATGTGTAAGAAGAACGGGACACCGATGTTCAGCACGACAATCTGAACTCTTGCTACTTGGCTCTTTCTTCACAGTTTCGGTGGCATGAAATTAAATACATGCATTTGGTATTATCTTTTGCTATCAAGCTAATATTACACTGCTGGGGGGGGGGGGGGGGGGGGTTGTAAGAGGGGGAGATGGAGGGAAATGGCAAGGGGACAAATAGCTGAGGCCTTAATAGTGTATATACCGTGGTAGATGAGTGACCTCTTTGATGGATAGCATATTTCAATATGAGGGGTGAATGATAGTGGAGCCGGAGCATAAACCCGTCCTTTGACTCAGCGGAGTGCAGGAGAGGCAGAGTCAATCACCGCTGCTTACGCACTGAATCAGAGATCAGACACAGTCCTGATTTCTCACCTTCAGGAGAAATGACACAAGCTAAAATGTATGGCTGACACTTGAATCTCTACCTGTCATATGAATAAGGTCACAGCTTATGAATAGACATTATTGATTGCACATTGGTCTAGCAATTTGATGGCTTTGTCTAAAAAAATGTGTCTTAAATTATTAAAATTGTAGCCTTACTATATTTAGTTATAGTTTCCTCTAACTGTAGCCGTCTCAAACAGTATTAAGTCTTCAGGATACATCCCAGATTTGCACAAAGGGCTAAAATCAAACATTGGCTCAAGAAGGATCAATGCGATGAAGTTTTTTATTGAACCCAAGCCATGGAACAATATCAACATGAAGTGAGCTCCAATAAGATTCTTTGATTGATTCATTTCACATTGCACATTACCGTTTCACATGAGGGCCACTTCTATCTCAGGCCTATGAATAATGAATAGCACCATATGGGTCGCCTTTCTTTTCAATACTCTAATCAACTCTAATCATGTGAAAGTCTAGAAAAATCCAATTTGCTATTTTGCATTATTAAGGAACCCAGATTGCCCAGACACTTGGAAAGGTTCTGGAAGTTAACTTTGGAATTTCTGGTTCTACTGGAAGTTGTTTTGAAAAACGTTACCCTTTCATCCGTATTGTTGTCAAGCATAGACATTTTAGTATTGCAGTAGTGCTTTTCCAGACATTTGATATTAAACCGACTGCACAACATTGTATTAAAATATTTGGCAAAAAAAGGCTGATTTTACACTTGACTTTACAGGTGTAACTAATTGGGGATGGCCTGCCCACTGATTGGCCGCCAGCAGTGCCCTCGGCAGCCAGGTTGTGGGGTGGCCGGAAATGCCACACCTGTGCATCAAGCCCTAGCAGCCAATAAATTGTAAGTAGACTGTGATTTTGTTCCCTAACGTCTCTTCTCTGACTTTGTTGGTTGTGCCACCACCACCTCTGGTCTCTTTAGTAACTGGAATTCACCTGTTTTACACAGGTCACAGTTTGTCTGGGCTGCATTCTGGCTCCATAAATTACTTCCCAATTATCTAACTTGCTGTGTGGGCTCCCCTATTTTCGTTGTGACCTTTGAGTCATGGTTGTTACACACTGACCCATATCAGAAAAAGCCATTTATTTACAATTGTATTTAACTCCCTTTTAAACATCAAGTATTTAAAACCTTTTTTAAATCTCAAATTTTAGGACTGGCCTGTTGAAATGGTCAGCAGCCATTATGTGTGCTTGTTTATTTATTTGTGTATAAATATATGTGTGTGTATATATATATATAT
>JAVQJS010049387.1:0-22367 GCA_036024795.1 Galaxias rostratus | reverse complement strand
TTTGAGGAATTAAAAAAAAAAAAAAATATTTAGGAATAAGGCCATAGCATAACAAAATGGGGAAGAAGTGAAGCGCCTTCAACACTTTCCGGATGCACTGTACATGTACTGTACAATATGATCAGATTTTTATAATCGGATATTTCCTGTTAACTAAAGGAGCATCTGCGTGAATATTCACCAACGCAGCACGAAATAAACCAACAAGCCCGTAATCATTCCTTGTGAGCTTCAACGTTTACAGTATATTTCCCTTCTTCACCTCTACAGTCTGCCTGTAGTCTCCTACACTGCGTTCCGGCTGCCCTGCAGGGGTCAAGGCCTTCTGCCTGCTCTGGGTGAAGGTCTGGAGGTCCGCCCCTATCCGCTCATAGCTCTCCAGCTTAGGCAACAGGCCTTTCAACTCGGCCTCCCTCTCCGCCTGGCCGGCCTGGGCTGCAGCGTAGCGTTTGGTCAGCTCATCCAGTGCCCCCTGGAGCCCGGAGGCTTTGGAGGCGTCGGAGCTCTTGAGGAGCTTGGTGATGGAGTCACGGCTGGCTTCAACGCTGCCCTGGTGAGACAGGAGCTCTTGTCGAAGTTTCTGGAGAAGAAATCAAACAGATTTTTAGAAAAACATAGATAAACACGTGTGAATGGAATGCAAAAATATTTTCATGAAATGTTTTTTCCCTTTACAGATTACATTTCATTGTGGTGATTCCCATACCTGGTTCTGGGTTAGCGCTTCTTGTACTGCCTGTGCTGTAGGCTGGACTGGCCCTGGGTTTAGGGCCAGCTCATCCAGCCATGCTAGCAGGCCTTTCAGGCCCTCCTGGACGCTGAGAGATTGGGCCACTGTTGTCTGGAGCTGCTCGGCACGCTCGGACACCAATGCGGAGAAGGAGTTGAACCTCTTCTCAAGACCATCTGAGTGCAAACATAGGGCAGTGGTAAACGAAACAGAGTAAAAAAAGCTGTGCATAGAAAAATTAAATAAAAAATATGGGTATAAATATATATACATATACAAAATATAGAGTATTTATTTCAACAAACAACTGTATAAGAAACAGTGAAGCGTTAAGGAGAGGGCAGTGTGAGTACCTGCGGTGCAGAGGATGTCTGTGGCTTTGAGCGAGGGTGCCTCCTGGGTGCTGACCAGGTCTCTGCCAGCCCTGCTCACCTTCTCCAGCTGCACAGAGCGCTCCGCCAGCTCGTCCTGCAGCACCTGGACACAAACACGCACACGCACGCACGCACGCGCACACACACACACACACACACACACCACACACACACACACACAATCACTTTCATTGCATTTTCGATCTGAATGAGGCATCTGACAGAGGACCTTTGGATGAAAATCCATGGTCAATAAATTGGTCAGAATTATGTTTTGTGGAATTTCTTTGATGACGTTTATGTGTGTGTGCGAGGGATTATCGGTGTTCGGGCTGCCTGTGTTCCTCCTACCTGTACTTGTCGCAGTGTGTTCTGCAGCATCTGTGTGTCGCTGTCTCCGCTGGTCCCAGCCGCGCTCTGGTTCTGTTCCTGGGTGTTGAGCCAGGTGTGCAGCGACACGGCCTCGTCCTGGTACTGCTGGTAGCGCTCCAACAGGCCCGCTAGGCGCCCGCCCAGCTCTGACGACTGGAGGGAGCAAACCCACAAAGACACCGAGAGGCCACAGCAGGGGGATTAAAGCTAGGTTAAGTGGTTCAAAACAGCTGCTGCTAACTTTTTCAAAGTAGCAACATCTAAGACATTTTTATCATCGTGTGAGGATGCCCTGACAGGTAGTCGGAACATAACAATCAGATAGACATCTGTCCTTTCGGGTATCTTGTCTCCCTGAACAGAAAGGGCCACTAGTTAGATAATTGACTTTACCTTGGTGTGAAGGGCAGTGTAGCGATGGTTGGCGTCTTGTAGCTTGTCAGTCACCAGCTCCTTAGTGTTCTCTAGAGCCGGGTCGGAACCACCCGCCCTCTCCAGAGCTCCCTGGACCGAGTCCAGCACCTTCTGCCCCGAGATGGAGACAAATCGCAAGTCTGCCTTGTGGCAGATCACCTCCTCTGCAAGCTATAAGGGAGAGCACATAGTTTACTAGTGAGTTGTGATCTAAATATGGTATGTGTCTAAAGTGACGGCCCTAGTGATAATGCCAGCACTAACACTCACAGTGTACAATATATAACTTGAAGTGGATGGCTATGTACCTTATTAGGAAAGGAAATAATAATAGACGAATCATGACAACGTGTTGGATAAACGCTTTACCTTCTTGTGCTCTTCTAGCCTGCCTTTCAATCCTTGTGCATCCGTTTCCCCTTCCCCTAGGGAAAACAAATCCTGCTCGTTCTGTTCCAGCCAGGCTCCGAGGTTGCCATGCTCCTGGATGAACTTTGCCAGTTCGTCTCTGAGGGTATCGAAGCGCCTCAGTCGGTCCTGGCAGCTCTGGAACTTCTCCTGGTGTTGGGTCTGCAGCTGGTCAAGAGCAGTCCGCAGACGCTGCTTCTCCTCGAGAGGGATGCTGGAGTTGGGCTGGCCCAGTAAGGAGCGCGTCGACTGGGCAACTTGGAGCAGCTGGGCCTGCTGAGCCTGGAGTTGCTGGAGTTCCGACTGCAGAGGGGAAAAGTTCAAATTGTATTAAATTAAATGTCTAATATTATGTTAATTTTAAAATATTTAGTTTTTTTAAATTGCCTGAATCTGCCGCACCTCTATTCACCCTAGTATGACACGGTCCATTTTAGCCTGTGTCTATTTAAGACCACCCTAGTCACCCTCCCGACGAGCAAAGTCTGCTCTGATTGGTCAGCTAGCCAAACAAAGGAAATTTGCCATTGTGCTGACAAAACCAACATTTTCTCAACATGGTGAAAGCCCCGCACTCGGCTCTGGTTGGGATATGCCAAACATTATTCAAATGTGTGACTAAGTTACAATAGTCTTCTTAAATAATATATACAGGTTTACTGTAGCTGTAATTATCCTACAATTTCAATATTGAATTGTACTATACCGATTTAACTTCTTGTTAAGGGTGGTGTAGGTTAACTGACAAAAGACTGACCTGCAGCATGTCAGTGTGCGACTGCAGAGCACCCTCTGGCTGTGTGGTAGAGGTAGGGCTGTCAGTGATGTCCAAACCAGCTGCTTTGTTGCCAGGCTGGCTAAGGGAAGACAGCCCCTCCAGCAAAGAGTCAATCTGTCCTTGGGTCTCTTGTAGCTCCACAACAGCTTTTTCCTAGAGTAGTTAAAGATTATAACAAATTAGGTATATTCTAATTTAATTAATTTCAATATATTTTATAAATTGTATTAAAAACATCTATCTGATTTAAATGATCTTACAATAACATAATCAGTGCCCCAAAACATTTCTAGTGATAATAAAGAAAATAAGATAAGGGAAAAAAGTTATTTCTAATCTCATCACCCTCTGTGTGTTCTGTTGCAGTGTGGTGCTGATGGCCGTGTCCAGCTGGCCAAGAGAGGAGGTGGCAGAGCTCGTCAAGTCACTGTACTGCTCCTTCAGCTTGGAGAGCGCCCCCTGGAGGTTGGCCCTCTCCTCAGGGCCGAGGGTGTCACCGTGTTCAGCCAGGAACTCCTCGACGGAGCGGATGGTCTCCGCTACGCTCTCCCCTCTGGCCTGGAGATCCTTCTGCACTTCCTAGACGGACGCAGGGAAGACGGACAAAGGAGAGGAGAAAGGGGTGCCATCCGTTTGAAAATATCGAAGGACAGGTCCTTTGTCCGACGGCACGGTATAACAAGATACCGATGGGTCACACTGGTTACATGAGCTTTGGGGGTGGAACCATTATTTTCACAATACCTTCAATTCCGTCTGTTTTTGCTGCAGGATGTTCACGTCCCCTGAATCATCAGCCGATCCCTGATTGGCCAGCATGCTGGCAGCACCAGCCAACCACATTGTGAGGCCTTGGAGCTTCTGTGAGCACTCTGCTTTCTGATGCTGGACCACCTGACACATTATAGAAAAAATGGAGCGTTAGAATACATGTGATGGCAATAAATACGCAATCTCAAGTAAAGATAACCTATTTATTGATAATCATAAAAACCACAAAAGTGACCCCTTATTTTCAACATTTCAAGTAAGCCTAACCTTGTTCCTCCCTAACCCTATTTTGGTGTTTTGCACACTTTGCAAGGTTTTGAGCAGAATGTGTCCAGAGCTCACACACACACGCGCGCGAACACACCCCCACAGGCAAAAAGACACATACACAGAAACAGATAGACAATGCATCTCATCAACTTGTCGGTGAAGCCACAAAGATAGACTATCCAAGAATGAAATCAAACAAATGGCAGTTCTTCCTTTGCTCTACCCTTCCATCGCCTCTGCAATAGGAGAGACAATGAAACTATTGTGACCAAATAAGGCTTCTCTGCTATCAGTTCTGTCCCCCATGGTGGAACAAGCGAATTCATCTGAGGCCATCTGGAAGAGCAAGGCAGACAGGTTAATACACTCAGGGGTTATGGAGACACATGCAGAGAGCAGACACACGCTAGCCTTCCAAGGCTGTGGATCAAAGTCGGGTGGTTTGCTATCAAACTATATGAGAAGCACTTGTCGACCGGTCACGAGAAATTATTTTAGAGTGATTTTTTGGAACATGTAGGTAAGTTGCATTCAGGACATGTCTTTTTGCAGTTGAACATGATTAAACATACAGTACAGTATTAGCAGTGTAAGCAATGGGTTTTATTCAGTTGTAAAGATACAGAAAATCCTGTTTAGCAAAGCGTGCATCCTAAAGTAAAGCATGAGCCAGAGCATGAATATGAATTGATGATGATGATGTTTGTTAGTGCGTTGACAATGTGATGAGAATACGTTAGTGAGTTCAAAACACACTACAGTCCACTGCTCCGACGCTTCGTTTTTTTTCCAAACCTCTCTCTCCCTTGCATTCTGCCTCTCTCTTTCTCTCCCCGTTTCCTCCTTCTCCTTCTCCTCCTCCCGACGTCGGCGTGCTTCCTCCCTCTCTCTCTGTGCAGTGAGGGCCTCAGCACGGGTCTGCACCAGGCCGCTCGTCTTGTGGAAGGACCTCTGGAGGTTCTGTAGCTGTCCGAGGAGACACCTACTCTGCTCGGGCGCCAAGTCCTGAGCCCTCTCTGATATGAACACCTGGATGTCAAAGACCACGGCGTCTACGTCGTTTGAGTGTGCTGCAAGTGAGGCCTGTAACTCCTGATGGGGAGAAAGAACCGAGGATCGTGAAGACAGGAACATTAACGCATTGGATTTAGCTCTTCACAGAGTAAAATAAAAACAATCAAATAGAAGAAAGTCCCTCGAAAAGTATTTATTTCAAAATGTTGATGTGCCCCAATATCTCCTACAGCACGTACTACTATATCATTATAACGCATTGTAAGTCTTTTTCTTTTATAGCTAACCTTGCAGAGCTCTAACTGTTGTGAGAGCTCAACAGGGCTGTGCTCCCTCTCTTGCTTCTCTGATCCCCCTATCCTGATCATCCCTCCTTTCATGGTGGCCTCTGTCTCTTTCAGCCAGGACAGCTGCTCCTGCACTCTGCCTCCCAGTGACTGCTGCTCATTGGTCACTGCCTCCTGTAAGAAAGAGCATGCATGCAATACACTATTAAAATGACTATACACTATACGATATACCATACACATTTCTGCTATACATCATGTTATGGTTTGAAAATGGGGCCTTATTTTTGCTTGATACATGACTACTGTATTTTGTGTACAATGCCTACCTTGTAGGAGTCTCTATGGGCCTTCAGAGCCTGCAGAATGCTTTCAGACACCCCTCTGGCGGTCTCGTAGCTTCTGGTCAAGCTCCGCCCGTCTTTTTCCAAAGCCAATAAGAGCTGGGGAGGGACATCCGGAGGACGAGGCTCCAGCAGTCCAGCCACTGCTTTCTCTTCCTTGGTGACCTCGGTCTCAAGGTCACGCAGTTCTAGATCCAGAGCCTGTGGGAAGCACAATCACTTTCAATTGACCAAATATGTCTCATAATGTCCTAAAGATTTTCAATTAGGAATCTTTTAGAAAATAAAATTGCAAACACTCAAGCTATTAAAACTGAATAAAATAAGGCGATTACAATTGCCAACCATTATTATTTTTTACCTCAGTCAGTTTGATGATGTCATCCAAGGCACCGAGGCTGCGGCCAATGGACTGCTGCTGCTGCTGCTTGAGGCGAACCTCAATGTGCCTCACCATAGAGAGCAGGGCAACGATTCTCTGGTCATGTTCCAGGCATTTCTGACGCAGCAATGAGGACTGCTGGAGATGAGGAAAACGAACAACATGTAACAGCAGCATTTCATTTTAGCCGTTAAGTTTGAAACATTCACCCAGTCCATATAAAATGCACATCTATCGCAGTTTTGTCTTACCTTTCCAACTATAGCCAGACAATTTGTTTTCTTTCCTATCTTTGCTGTGGTCTCTCCATCCTCTTCCTCCCCCCATCTCTCAGCAGTTGCATCAGAATCAACTTCACTTGATCCTGACTCAACAGGCTTCTCTTTGGAGAGGGACGGGGCTGAGGGTGAAGAATCCTGTAAATGGTGCTGTTTCTCTTCAGACTCTGCATTGGTGGATGTTTCACTCCAATGCTGTTGTTGCTGCAGCCTTTTCTTCTTCTTTTTTCCTTTATAAGATTGGCTGTCAGCAACGGCGGGTGTCTTCATAGATTGCATTTCAGGTGCATTCTCTAGGGAGTAAGGTGAAGCATCTTCTGAGCAAACAACCTGACTGGTGTTTAGGTTAACTTCGTTTTTAACATGTGCGCTAACCTCAACTTGTTTGTCATCGTTTAGAACAGGCTTAGTTTCTGTCTCCACAGAACCCCGGATCTCGCCGCTGTGTTTGTCAGACATAATCTTAGGCTGCCTCTCTGGCACACTGGTATGGCTTGGCGTTGTTTGTCTGATATGAACTTCTATCGGGCCCTTTGCGATGGCCGCCATTTTGTCTGCAACGTCACCGCATGAAGCCCTGGTAGTGTCACTGTCTGATTGGCTGTCATGCAGACTCTCTGACATAAGATCAGCAGTGGACACTGAGGCGTCTATGTCTGCTGACACCATTCCTTCACCTAACCTTCCTACTGCAGTTGCCATGGTTACAGGTTCATGAGTGACAGCAGATGTCTTTTCTTTGTTGGCAACATCACCCAATTCTGCTGTTTTTGGTATCTTGGATTTTCTGTTCTTTTTATTTTGTCTTCCTAATTTGGTGTCTATTTGCTGTTCTGTGGAAGCTATCTCCTTGACATCTCCTTCGTCGTTATTCGTTTTTTCCTTCTCCTCTTTCTGCAAAGTCTCCAGTGGCCTATCTTCACATGCCTCCTCCATAAACGGAAGTGCTCCCACTCTTGCATTCTCCAATCCATTCCCTCTGTCCTTTTGTTCTGTTGGTACTTCATCAGATGGGTGCTCCAAACTGATCTCTTCTCTTAATGGTGCCACGTGATCATCCCTCTTCCCTGTGCTATGGCATAGAGCCACGAGCTCCTCGCCAGCCTGCTTGTCACTCACGCCTTTCTCAAAGACCTTCCTGAGAAGGCTCTTTTTGGCCTTCTGTAGCAGAGCTTCTTTATCACTGGCTGCTATGGTGGCTTTCGAAGGTAATTCTGTCTCTACTGCCCCTCTGGTCTCCTTCTCAGGTGGGTTGACATGTGGAGACGCTAGTTCTTTTCCTTCTTTTAGTTTAGCTCTTTGCGCTACCTCTTCTCTTGTTTTCTCTCCTCCCCAATAATCCATCTCTTTATTTTCTCTGGCCAACCTCAGCTTTGTGGCAGGTTTGTCAGAATCGACCAAATCTTTTGAGGATACTGGCGCAATTTCAGCGACCACCTGTTCATTTTTGACAACTGAATCTTTTAGCTTTTTATAAATTTTTTCCTCAGTGTTTTGTTCTTTATTATTTAGCATCATCAGTTTTTCTCTCTGTTGTGGGAAGCCCTTACTCTCGATGACCCCACCCGATAGGTCCTCCCTCTCCCTTTCTGCTTTCTGCATGTCATCAGCTGAACCATCTCTTGCTTTCCCTTTGGCTTGTGGCTCACTATCACACTCTATACCTTTTTTCTTGTTCTTCCTTTTCTTTTTGCTTTTGCTCTGTGGGTCTTTAGATGGCGCTATAGCCTGGTCTGAACCCTCCACATCAGAGCTGTTTCTGGCCTCGGTCTTTCCTTCCTCCACATTCCCTACCTCATCAACAGTCAAGCCCACGGTCTTCTCTATATCCATGCCAATATGGTGTTTTACAGATTCCACCCCAACACCTATCTGGGACTGTGATTCTCCACCTTCCTCATTATCAATGGCGTGGACCCGGGCTGAGGTTATGGCAGTGATCTCAGAGTAGTCCCCTCTCCTCTCGCTCCTTGCCCTAGCAGCGTCACTGTAAGTCATTTGCTTTGTTCGATCAACCTCAGGAAGAGGCCGAGACTGAGCGGTGACATCACGCTGAGGCTCAATCTCATGTATTGCTTTCTGCAGCCTTTTCTCTGCCTTGCTAGCAAACTGAGCCAGCAGGTCAATAGACTGGTCAGATTCAATGACCATCACCCTCTTTCCTACTGACACGTCTTCGATACAAATCTCCTTGTCACTATCGATGCCATCAATCTGTGATGATCTAAATGTGTTCCCTGCTGCTGACGTCACCTCAACTTCCCCTGACTCTTTCTTTGTCAGTGAAAATGAAGTTGTCCCTTTAGCTGACCTCTCAGTCTGACTGTCCTGACGAGACACTGACAATGTGGCTGCAGGGCTGTGACTGCTGTTTGGAGAGGCCACGGGGGTCAAACTAACCTCGACATCTGACTCTCCTTCGGTCAAGCCCAGCTTCTCTTGGAGCAGTGTGGCCATTTCACCGGATATAAGTCCAGCAGTGACTGCCTTCCTCAGACTAGGGACTTTCTGACCGGTGAACGGGTTCACTAAGCCTCCTTTCAGCATCTGCTTAGTGGCTATGATCCTAGCCATACCTTCCCTAATCAGTCCTCTTTTAGAGGCCTCTGGTAGTGGGAGCCTGTCTCCACTGGCGGTATCGATGATGCCCCCTGAGTCAGCCTGGCTTTGTAACAGCCTCAGTGCTGGCACTGGATCCACTTGGCTGGAAGCAATGGCCTGGGGTAAAGTCATTCTGCTCCCTGTCTGCTCGTTCCGGACACCTCGGAAGGGCTTCACCTCCAGGAAGCGTTTCCCGCTCTCTATGTCTATCTTACCCTGGTTGACGAGGTCCAAGTACGGCACAAGCTGTGCCGTCCGAGGGTCTAGAACTCCCTGGGTCACACCAGGAGAAGCCATGGCTTCTTTGGCGACACTCTCCTCCAGTAGACCCTCAAACACAGCCTCTGTCAGTGTCAGCCTACGTCTGGACTCTGGGTCCAAAATGGCTCCAGTGGAAGCCTGGAGGCGAGCAGCGTCGGGGTTTAAAGTGGGACTGGCAATTCCTTTGTATATCTGCTCCAGTTCTTCCAGACCTGGGGCTATGGAGCGGTCAACCAGCCCTCTCTCCACAGCATCAGACACCGACAACCTAGCTCCTGACGCGTGGTGAATAATGCCTCCCTCAGCGACTTGCTTTGATAAAATGTAATAGGCTACTTTAGGCTCCACCAGACCTTTTTGAATGGCCCGCTCTAAGGAAACTGGCGACTTAGCTTTGGGGTCAACTACCCCACCCATCTGCAACTGTAACGTAGCTTTAGTCAGAGCTGCTTCGGGCTTGGAGCCCTTTCCTTTGTAGGCCTTTTCTAATGCTATCAACTCATCCCGCTGCCCCTCCTCTATCAAGCCCAGGTTAGCTGCTAAGGTAACAGACACCTTTTTGTCTCTGCAGAGATCCACTATCCCTCCCGAGACCACCTGGGCCTCCAGAAGACGAGAGGTCGTTTCTGGGTCTATAAGCCCGGCCTGAGCGGCCTCCCTCAGCCCACAGACCCGCCCTTTCACCACGTCAAACACACCGGACAAGGTCTTCTCCGACTTCAACACGCTCCACATCAGATCCTCATCCAACAGCCCTTCCTGCATCACCTTCTCCAAATCGAGGGGCTCGCAGGCGCTCACGTCCAGGAAGCCCCCGAACAGACCGGCCCGGGCCATGAGTCTGACTGCTGCATGGCCTGTTAGAAGCCCTTGAGCCACAGCCTCGTCAGGGAGAAGACGCTCCCCACCCTCGGTCACCAGGCCTCCCTGCTGGAGCTCCAGGGACAACCTCTCTAGCTCAGCCTCCTCCTCACTGTTTGCTGATCCTGAACCTGAAGTCTGAACGTAGGGTTTAGCTAAGTCTTTAAGAGACCTGCCCGGCAATTTGAACTGGCTGTCTTTCACGGCTTTCTTAGTTTTGGCAGGTGTCAGTCGTGAGATAGGCTCAATAACAGTCACTGCTATTGAATCTTTTGTACTTGTCTTATTTGAAACTGACATGCTGTCTATGGTAGCTTTCTTATCTCCATCAATTTTAAGTGTAACATGGTGAGAATCCTTCTTAGTCTTTCGATCTCGGCCATCGGCTGCCTCTGTAGCCTTATCAGAATCTTCTGACGATGAAACTTCTTTCTCCCTGACCCTTTGGGTGGCTGCTTGAGTGTCTGCAGTTGACAAAACTGGTTGACGGTCTTCAGGCTTTACTGTGTCTACACTTTGACGTAAAACCTTTTTCTGTTTTCCCTTTTTACCTTTCTTGCTGACCTTTGATTCACACTCAAGTTGCTTTTTTGTATCTGCAACTTTTGTGATTCCCTCTACTGCGTCTTTCTCTGCCGTCTCATATCCTTCCTTTAAAATAGTTTCTTTCTTTCTATCTTTTACTATCTTCTCCTTAAGTCCATCCATCCCATCTGTGAAATCCATGAGTGACCCCTCTTCTTTCACGACTAACAGTTCACTCTGTAACACCTGGTCTTCTCCTGCAATGGTCTCTGGCGCTTGAATCTCATACTCACTAGCCTTCTTCCGGCTAACAGCTTTTCCTGATTGAATGGCTTTTGACCTCACATCCTGGACCTCCATAATTTCCTCTTTCTCTTTCGCACTTGGTACACTTACATGTGTCCCCAGTATGATAGATTTAAGTCTAACAGTTTCACTTCCTGACTTAGTGTTTGATTTAGATGCTCCTTTTCTAGTCAGTCTTGCTGCTTTGACCAGTTCCACCAGCTTAGGCTCCAGCAGCACCAGTCTCTGCCCAGAGTGGGCATCCATATAGCTGTGGGTCATCAGGTGGAAAAGCAGACAGTGATTGGCTTGCTCCTCGGGAGTCATCCCTTCCAAGGAGGATGGGTCTACCACAAGGCCTGTTGGTGAGGAGCCAGGCGTCGGCATGGACAGGGCCGGTGAGGAGCGCGCGGAGCCAAGATAGGTTACATTGGGGCAGCCCTTCTGGTTCATGTTGGGAATAACATCGGGGATGAAGATCTCACCGAGGTCCTCGACCACTCCGTGATCCAGGGCCTTGTTTTCTATGGCCTGGGTAAGAGACAATACCTTAGGGGTTTCAGGCAGATAGAAGGCGCCTACGGCATGGCGCTGCTTCAAGATCCGTCTGCCCAGCTGTTTAGAAACCAAACCTTGCTGCAGAGCCTCAGAGATGGAGAGGAGCTCTCCGGACTCTGGCCACAGCATCCCTATGACGCTCCACAGAGACTCCAGCACCAGGAGGGCCAGCTGTGGGGTGAGGAGGTCCATGCGGATAGCCTCTTCAATCTCCAAACGGTCTCTACTAATTGGGTCCAGAATCCCCCCAGTTTGCAGCTGGCGGGCCAGCATGGCACAGGCCAGGTCCTGGTCCATCAACCCATGGCGTACAGCCTCTTGGACGGTGAGGCGGTGGCCTGACCGTGGGTCAGAGATGCCGCCGGCAAACAGCTGAGCCTCGAGGAGTCGCACTGTGACCTGCCGATCTATCAGACCCTCCTGGACGGCACGGAAGATGCCCACCTTCCTACCCGAGCGTAGGCACACAGTTCCCCCAGGCTGCTGTTTGACGGGGAGGAGAAGGAGGCCCGAGTCCTCGGAGATGACGCAACGCTGCAGCAGTTCAGACAGGGTCAGCTTCTCCGCCGTGTTTGGGTCGACCAGCTCGCGGCTCTGGAGCCGTGCATGGAGCTTGGCCAAGGCACTGGAGGCAAGGAGCTCACTGTCACCACTGGAGTTTCTAATGCCTCCGGTGCCCATCTGGAGCTCCAGGATCCTCAGCCTCGTCTGTTCTCTGATTAGACCCTCCTCCGTGGTTGCAGCTGCTGCCTGCTCATCCGCCATCGGATGAGAATGGGCTACAAGACCCAGGACTATCTCCAGCTCAGACAGGTATTGGCTGGTGTGGGTGTCAATCAAGCCTCTGGCCAGCCCCTGGTCTAGTGATAACCTGACAGGAGAGTCAGGCTGGAGAAGCCCACCCATGGTTAGCTGGGCCTCCAAAAGGATGTAACAAGTGTCCTGGTCAATAAGACCGCGCTGCTTAGCTTGGAACACTGGGAAGGTTTCCACGGTACCCAGGTCTATCACTCCAGCAATGGTGGTTTGGCTCTACAGAGAAAAGATTAAACAACGGTCAATATTTGGACTTTGATATTTATAAAAAATACTGTGCACCTTGCAATAACTAAATACATAGGTGCACTTAAGTACTATATATTATATTATAATTATAATTTACTGTCTTACAGTATGTCTAACCAGAACCTCTAAATGAAACACCACTGTAAAAGCAAAACACCCCAAAACAGATTAACCAAGGTAGAAAAGAGAAAATCCCTCAACTGATTCCTTACAAAGGTGTCAGTGAAGATTCCAATTATGAGTGTTATGTATAGTGTGTATAATTAAGACTTTTAAAACCATATTTCCCCAAATAGTGCAGTGATACTTACCACTACCCTAATCAAGAAAGAAAAAGCGCTAAGCATGCAACAAAGCATTCAGAATACATTTATGCAACACAATTACTATTAGAGTGTCAGGAAGTAGGCGGGAGTAAAGAATAAAAGGCAGAGGGAAAAAAGCAGAGTTTATTTTCTTTAAATAGAACACAAAAAGATCAAAAAGCAACGGTAAGAGAGAAAGCGAGCACTACTTACCGAACGGGTTCGACTCCCGTGGAGCACAGAATACTAACATGCCGGCTGAGGGCTTGCCAGAGCGAGACAGGTGAAAGGCTGGACGTTAGCACTCTGCACGCCCCACTCCTCCTGACTGAGACAGCCTTGTGTCTTACTCAATGTCAAACAACTCAGACTGACTGACTGGTTTAGCAGCAACTGACTCTGCACATCACTTCGGAGAGTTTAAACTAACGAGATATTTTTTGCGTCTTATTGACCATTTCCGATCCTCAAATCAGAACTGGATGTCCGAGATAGATTCTTTTCTTGTAGCTGTTAGTGATTTTGAAGCAAAATGCACATTAAAAATATCACACGTTGTTGCATTAGAGAGCACACGCGTGTAAAACAGACGGACAAACAGGCACACTCTCATACATTTGTGATCTGGACACATCATGCTCAAACAGTGAAGAGTTGCATAGCTGGCCTTTGGTGCTCACACACTGTGCCAACAGTGCCGTCTACATACTAGAATAGACCTCTGGCAAAGCAGTAGATATTATTTTTTTAATTTTACTGTTTTTACCCACCCAAAAAAACAAAACGCCATTAAAAAATGTAATCTCCCACGAGTGGGTTATTATTCTAAACACAATCATTCTCAAATGTACACAACTTTAATATTCATCACCCCATTGATCCAATATTGATTGAGGTGCATGGGGGGGAAAGGGGGAACCACAACACGACTGTGTGTGGGGACTGGCTGTGTGATTGACAGCACTGCATGTCACGTGTCTACATAACAGTGATGTAATTTTTCAATTCAATTCAATTTTATTTATATAGCGCTTTTTACAAAAACAATTTGTCACAAAGCAGCTTTACAGAAATATGGATGTTATGGACATAAAAGATTTATCCCTACCTATGTAAAAGTGTATGAAAACAGTATGGCTCTACCGTGGTGAGACTCTTAATGCGTTCTACTTTGAGTGCCTCCTCACCCACAGGAAAAGGCATGGAGCTACAGTACAGTGCTAGCAATAGCATAACCGCATGACACTACAGCTAGCGGGACCTGTTTGCAGTGCTACGCTTCGGCTGCACCTCTATGGCCATGTGTTAGCCTTTATCAGCCATTAGGCAGACGTGTTGGAGTCGGTTACAGGGAGAGGGATGAGGATGATGATGAGAGACCGTATGGTTGGGTAGTGAGGAGGATGACAATGATGATGATGTGAGAGCAGGCACGTTTGGAGGTGTGATGTGAGAACCCTCCCACGCTGGAGCCTTGATCGCACCTCGTTGACAACCGCATCAACGTCCACATTCCATGTCAACACTCCAAAAGGTTCTGACCAATCCATGACAGAATATTGACACGAAATGCTCATAAAACGGGGTGAGAGGTGCAGCTCTGACTGATTATTCAAGGTCAATGAGTTGAATGAGTTGAAACAATGGTGACGGGTGTTCAAAATGCACTTGTGACAGGCAGAACACAACATGCAGTATACACACACACACACTCGCACACACACACATGCGCACACACACTCTCTCACTCTCACTCACTCTTTTCTCTGATTCAGACACAAAGGCACGCTCAGCTTAGCAAGCATATTCTAGCACACTGCTGTACCAAATAACCTTGAAATTGCAACGCAGTAGGCAGACAGACATTTGAATAGCAACGCTTTTAAGCTGGCATTGGCAAAATAAGTCTCTGTTTTTGGGTAGTATTTTTCCCTCGCATATATTTCATGCCTTTACCACTCAGCATTGACCTTTCTTCATACCTTCTGTGAGCTCTTGTAACCTTTTTCTCTTCCTTACCCTACAACCACCTCCATTCCTCCCTTCATGCATTGCTATCTCCTTTTCCCCTCCTTCCTGGGGCGTCTGCTATACCTTTCTCTCCTCCTCCTTGGCCAGTTGTTGCTCCAGCTGCTGGACCTGTTGGGTAGCGCTGTCACGCAGGTCTCCATAGGTGGCCTTGAGCTGGTCCAGCTGTGCTGTTACCTGGGCCCGTTCCTCCGGGGAGAGTCTAAGAACACCATGGGAGGAGAGGTCAGTGCACTGCTATGTCTGAGTGCATTGTAGGAAAAGATTGTACGGGTGATCGTTTTGGATCACGAGTAAGGGATAAAGATGATTATCAGCAATAGACAGACAGAATTAGAGGTCAGGTGTGGAGTGTACGAACTAACTTGCTGGCCTGTTTTGACAACAGGAAGACTTCTGTGCTCCTGATGGCCTCTGTCACTTCCTCTTTCTTGCCTGCTAGTTGCTCACTGATAGCCTATACACACAGAGCCAAAAATGGACTAGATTAGGATTAAGATTGAGACAGTGATTGAAAACATACGATCATGCCACTGGTATCAAAACATGGTAGGTTGAATGAAATAGATATTTATCTTTAACAAAATGGTGAATCATTTCATTTAGAGTGCCGTTTTACCTGCTGAGCCGCCAGCGACGATTCGGCAGTGGGTCCTGCAGACCGGTTCTTGAGGCCCTGAACCCATCCAAGCAGCTCTGACACCTGGCCTACATGTGCCTGCCTCTCCTCCTCAACCTCTTTCTATAGTACAGATGAAAGAAAGTAGCTGTTACAAATTTGAAATGAAATGTAATTCATGACAATGTAATTGACAATTTTGAAAGAAAGACCAACCTCTTCTTCCTCTAATCTTCTAAGTGCATCGCTAATGTATTTCACATGCTGCGTTGTCAAGGTAACCAGGGCTGTGTAGCGTGTACGCAATTCCATGACCTGAAGGAATATAACAAAAAAAATGCATTAATAACTCAAAACCATAAAAGTGAGTAAAATACTGTGGGAATAAATCTATTGCTGACCTCCTGTGTGATGGCATCCGATGAAGACTGCATCCTCCTCCTCTTCACTGGGGACTTCTGGGTAGACTCTACAAAGGCTCTGTATGTCATCAGCTGTAACTCGTAGTCCTAAATAGTAAAAAGGTTAGTGCTATATTAAGGAACCTCAGAAACATGAATCGACCTTAGCAGGAACAAAGGGGTGGTTCTTGACAGTGACTGCAAAAGTGTCTGTTCATTCAATACCTTCACAGCTGTGCAGTACAGTTTAGACTGAGTCTGGCAATCGTCTAGTTTGGTCTGGTTCTCTTCAATCTCAGCTACCAATGCCTGGAATAGAAAAGGATGCACAGAGAATAGCTGTCATCCACAGATGTCAAAACCAGCACAAAACACAACGCACGTATTTCTAGTTTAGTCTGCTGCTTCCAAAAATGAAAAAATCAGAGCCATGACTTGGGTGTTGACGTGTTGGGTGAAACGTCAGGAGCCCACGGCACAGTCATTTCTGCGGTCCGCGTGATCTCACCGTCTGATGGGCCAACTGTTCGGACAGCACCTTGCTGTCAGTCTGTCTGAGCTGGATGTTCTCCTGCCTCTGCGTTGTCTCCCAGATCCAGTTGACCAGCGCAGAGTGGCCGTCTCTGTACTGCTGCAAGCTGGAAGCCAAAGCCTGCAGGTCGCTTCGTCTGGATTATAGCATAACAAAACAAACGGCTTATAAACAAGGATCAGGCAGGCAAAGTGGGGGTAGGCTGAATGAAAAGTGTTAGACAAATAGATGGAAAGTAACACAACGTCTAATTCAGCACGGATCCCACCTCTCCTTCTCCTTTATTCTGTGCTCCACTCACCGGGTCTCCGCCTGCCTCTTGATGCCGCTCCACCTCTCCCCCAACTGATTGGCTCTCTCCTGGTAGCGCTCCAGCTCAGTGCTGCGGTCTGGGTCGAGTCGGCTGAGTTTGGCTCCCGCCTCGCGGGCACGCCCCAACTCCGTCTGCAGTGTCTGGAACACCTCCTCCTGCTCCTGAAGCTCCCGCTGCCAGTCCTGGAGGAGGGAGAGGGAGGGGGAGAGAGAGAGAGTGAGAGAGAGAGAGAGAGAGAGAGAGAGAGAGAGAGAGAGAGAGAGAGAGAGGGAGAGGGGGAGAAAGAGAGAACACAGGAGATGATCAGTACTAGCAAAGAGACACAATCAGTGGAAAGTTAACTTGACTTGAGAGCCCTGTGTAAAGCGTGATAAAAAAAAAAACAAAAAAAAAAACAACTTCATTCCGCGAATGTTTTGCATGGGAACGCAAACTAATTTTGTGGGAGAGTTTGCCACCCAGACAGTATGTGACAGTGAGTGACATCTGACAAGGTGTCTCACACACCTCCAGCTGTTCCCGGAGCCCCTGGATGGAGCTGGTGTCTGCAGGGACGATGTCCTCGTCGCTCAGTCTGCTCTCGTACCTCCTCACCTGGCTCTCAGCTGTGGCCAGGCTCTGCATCAACACATCCACCGTCTTCAACCTGCGGAGGGCAGAGGAGCTTGGAAGCCTCAAGTCGGCAAGGGTTTGTTTGTGTGACTTTATTGAGCCTTCAAAAGCATGTTGGGTACAACTACATTTAGGAGCAGGTTGAGGACATTGCGGGTGAGATGACACAACAGAAAGAGTCGAATTTACAGTCTAGGACAACGTCGGCATCTAACAAAAAGTCTGTGATTGATTTTGTAGAACGGCCTACTTGTCGAGGAAGGCGGAGGAGAGTCTGTGAAGACTGTCAACCTTCTCCACGGAAAAGTTGAGCTCCGATCGCAGCGCAGGGATGCTGGATGAGGTGGGTTTCTCCTCAAAGAAGACCACGCACCGCCGGGATACCTCACCTAGGTTGGAGCGCAGGCCGTCCAGCTCAGACTGCAGTTTCTGGAGAGGAGAAAGATAGAAAGTATTTGCTTGTGCAAATCAATAAAGATACACAAGATGTCAGGAATAGTGCAAGCATGTCATGAATCGGACTTGAACATAAATAGTTTGAAGACTTAAGATTATTAAAAGAAATGTGTTCTGGAAGTTGTTGAACCCCAGGATGATGGAACGGGGTCAGGTGCTACTATGAACCAGCAGGTGGCGATGAAACCCAGTACTGGCGCTGACCTCTTGCTCTGCGATCTGGACGCTGTTGTCAACGTTGTCTCTGGACAGGTTGCCGGGGGGTGGGGTCTGAATGCTCCTCAACAGCCTTTTCTCTGTGTTATCCAGACGCAGTTTGATGTCCTGTAGCTCTGACAGGTATGAGCGAGACACTGACTCATCCTTCTCCACTGGAGAGCGTGGCAGATAGAGCAGTGAGGGACGGAGAAAGTTGATTATGCGTCTAGAACATATAGTATGGAAACAGTATATATATATATCTGCACATACTGTGTAACTCGGAGGTTGTTGGTCTTCCTTACCCGTCTCCATGTTGAGCAGCAGATCCTGACAGTGCTCCTGAGCAGAGAGCGCCTCCTGCTCCAGTTCCCGTCTCTCAGACGCCGTAAACAGGACGCTCTCCTTGCTGTCGGACAGGAAGTCGGTCAGCTGGGAGTCCAGGTGCTCCAAGGCGTTCTCCCTCTCCGAGGGAGACTGGGAACGCACCTGATGGGATGGGGGGAGTTATTGTTGGGGCAATAAGGATAAAAGTATTCATATAGGCAAATGATTGATGATTCCAAATAAAATATGTAAACATCCAAATTCCATGTGCAACATCAGGCAATAGGTATAAGACAGGGACGGTGTCAGGAGCCAGGCTCCCTGCAGGAAAGGGATCGTTTGGTCACCGTGTCGAGGGTCCATGAGGACACGGTGCGAATGTCCTTCTGCAAGTAGTACCACGACACCACACTCTTCATGTTGACGTGCTGCTGGTGCCACAGAGACATCACCTTCTGGTACAGCTGCTCCATCCTGCATGGAAACAGAGGACATTGATTAGTGATGGAACACATACCCTGATTTTTAAGCAAAAGAAACAGATTCTCCGTTAATGAAGGCAATCTAATCTGAAGCGTTTGTGTGTGTGAGACTGGTTTACCTGCCGGCGGTTTCAATGGCCTCCTGGTTGGGAGGGGGGACCGTGAAACAGACAGAGGGCACCATGGCCTCGTTCCCACTGGGGCTGATCACCTTCCACTTGGTTCTCTGGGAGTTGTCCTCCAACACACACTCCTCTCCTCGACTGATGGTGATCTGAGGAGACGACGGGGGGAGGGAGACAAGGAGGGAGGGACCAAGGTAGGACGGACGGATTGAATGGAATTGAGTGGACGGATGGATGATAGTATTGAAGGAATAGAGGAAGAGATGCAACATGTTAAGCCAAGTGAGCCGGATGGTTGTATGACGTCACAAAGCCACACAGAAAATGAAGGGGGGAAATAGTATGGTTGACAGTTGACATTGGGTTCAAATACAGGCATGACAGATACAATCGAATTAAGAACATAGGTTGATTGACATAAACAGTTGAGAGGGTAACGTTGACGTGACAGAGAGGACAAATGAAGGATTTGGGCGAGAGAGCAGAGGGGGACGACAGAAATTTGGAGATAGAGAAAAGGATAGAAAAAAAAATACAAATAAGGTTTACGGCAACAGATAATGCAACGCAAAATGCCAATGTCATGGATTTCATATGGTCAGCAAAAGCCCTACAACCAAATGCAAGAAAACAGAACCAACTATAGGAACTATACCAGATTGAACTCAACATCCATTTTGAAAACTTGTTTCCATTACCAAAGAAACAACACAAAAATCAAATGTTTCCCCAACCTACTGGAATACTTTATTTATACATGCAATCAAGGAGTTTGGAGTTTCAATCTGCAGCATTTTTCCTTTGGCTCTGAAAATAAATCTTTAAACAAAAATCTACTAGTCAAAGCAATGATTGTCAGAAAGACATATAGCATTGCCCACATAAACGGAAGCATTGCACCTGAAACTATAGCCCACCCACAACCTCCTACCCCTCTCCTGCACACACATTCAAATTGAACAGCATACATTAACGTTTCAGGTGACGACTAAAATCGAGACACCCTCTAAATATGCTTTTGAGAAAAAGAGTTTGGCGTGGATCAATTCAGATTACTAGTAGAGGTGAATAGCTAGAATTCCTTTTAGATCAGTGGATAAGGGTGAGTGGGTAACACTGGTTAGTATTGCGTGTGCAGTGTAAGAGCAGATCTGAGGTGAGACGGTAGGGCAGCTATACCTGGACGTTAGTCTTGCCAGACCAGCCGACAGACGAGAAGTGAGGAGGAGGAGGAGGATGATGAGGAAGAAGGGAGTGAAAGGAGAGGCAGAGAGGAAAAACAAAGGGATGGAGGGAGAGAGAGAGAGAGGAGCAGACACGGAAAAGGAAGGAGAGAGAAAATTATTTTTGGGAAGATATAAAAACCAGGTTTGGGTTGATGTCTGTGAACTGTCGGGAGCAAAGAGCACACTACAGGGGGAGCAGGCGGGAACACGGTCCACCATACCGCTGTCAATTTCATGCTCGTCAAGGAAGAGGGAGGAAATGGAGAGACCAACTGAAAGCTGGGAATGAACCCTGAACTCTCCTCAGGGCTCCTGCACCTGGCCCTGGAATCTCACGCACACGTGACTACTGCTAAACTAACCTCATGGTGATCTTGCCAAAGACCAAAATAGCAAACACAGAATCTCCTCAGAAGGAAGAATCTCCACACAGGTGGGGGAAACATCTATAATAGAGATGCTTTTAGGTCCCCTGGTGGCGACACGGCACTCTGACCGCAGGATGGAGAGGGAGAGAAACGGAGTGATAGAGAGCCAGAGAGAAAGATAGAGAGCCGGAGAGACAGATAGCCAGAGAGAGAGAGAGATAGATAGACAGAGAGAGAGAGAAGGGGGGAGTCAAGTGAGAGAGAGAGCGAGAGCGAAAGAGAGAGAGAGAGAGAGAGAGAGAGAGAGAAAGAGAGAGCAGAGGAGAGTGAGAGAGAGCTGGATAGAGAGAGATGGAGGAGAGAGCGAGGGAGAGAGAGAGCAGGAGTGAGAGATGTAGAAAGATAGAGTAGAGAAAGCCTTTGCATGTATGGTGGAGTGCTATGTGAGGTGATTTGGGGTAATAACTCGAAGGCCAAATGGAGTTCCCTATTTCCCATTAACAACCACTCCCTTTCTAGCAGTACCGTGCCTACAGACTTTAGTCGGAAAGTCTGTATGTTATGACAAATTGCTTTTTAAAACAATGACTAAAACAGCTGCAAACAGATAGGCATAATTATGCTTCGTCTGCTTCCAAAACAGATCATTAGGAGAGAGACACTAATGATGAGAGAGCGTGATATTCAGAAATAGTGCTTTCAACTCAACAATATTCATCAACTCAAAACTCAACATGTAATATGTATCTTCAAAGTAATTTTCTGCAAGAAAATAAATGTACTGGTCTACTGGTACCGGCACTCAATAGCTGGTATTCAGAACAGGCAGTACAAGTGATTGTCCCTTGTCCTTAGCTATGTGTTGAGCTGTAAATAGTACCGCAGTTCCCTGCAGTAAAACACAGCACACCTACGTACTACCTACAGTCTAGCATGACGAGATGGCTAAATGTGGGAAGGGCTTCAGGAAAAAGGGCAGGAAAGAGAAGAAACCATCGGGTCGGTAACAACAGTGAGTGAGGTGACTACAGACGTGCAAGCATTATGCGTGCACGTTTCCCAAGCCTTTGGCATTGCTAGTGGGTGGGGTCCTCAGGTTTTATCAATCTGTTCAAAGTAATCCATCAAAACTCCACCCGTTTAGGCTTGCCAAGGGTGCAAAACATGCACAGTCATGGTTTGAGCTCCCCGGGTGTTGTCCTCCGTACCTCTATTTGACGGTAGTCACAGATGGCTCGAATGGGCGTGGTGGCTCCCAGGGTGCTCTCTGCGCTGCGGGGGCGAAGCTGAACCACGGTCTTGGCCCGCCCCACTAAGCTGGCCACGGAGCTACGGTACTCAATCAGCTGCTCCTTCTCCTCCTGCAGGGGCAACCATTGGGTCATGTCATGATGTCAAGTTTGGTCAAAATGTACAGTAGATTTTCAGAAGCAGTGCCGGAAATGCAATTGTGATATTTGAAAACGTCACTCTGTCTCTTTTGCTCAGTGTCTTAAAGTTCACAACAATCATCTTATGATGAATAATTAACGTCTAATGTTACTAATGTATCCCATGTTAGCTCCTAGCCCTAACGGATTCACAACGTTCACTGACTCAGCTATTGCGCTCTGCTTTAAACATGAAACTTGGTACGTCAGCGGATCATGGAGCCCTGACATGTATAATTGCATTTACACCCAGCTTTTTCCTGACATAGAGCTCCATTTAACATTCATTAGGATCTTGACAGAGTGTGTGGGGGAGGGAGGGGGGGGAGAGAGAGAGAGAGAGAGAGAGAGAGAGAGAGAGAGAGAG
>JAVQJS010049381.1:0-33671 GCA_036024795.1 Galaxias rostratus | reverse complement strand
CACACACACACACACACACACACACACACACACACACACACACACACACACACACACACACACACACACACACACACACACACACACACACACACTGTACATAAAAACATATTACCTATTTAAAATACCATTCAATAGCACATACGATAAAACACCAATAAAAACACATATCGTACAGCATGTGCAGCAAATTCTCCCAGAAGGTACTGTAAAACAATAAATAGGAAATTAATACAAACAGTTAAATAACAATCATTGTCTCCATCACAGATCACTGTTCAAGTCAAACAAAACTGTCAGCCTGTTTTCTAATGTGTAGAAATGCTAGCCTCCTCATGAGTCCTTTTTGCATTCACTATGCTGTGAAAGAATCAGCTTGCTGGCAAACATGCTCCTCCTGAAACAGTGCCCTCCAGAGGCTCAACACACAAAAACACACAAGCCTACTTTCTTTGGAGCGTTTGCATTACATTTATTCTCCTTCCATTGGAATAGTTTGATTATAAAGACATCCAAGGACAGCTTCCACATCTCTCAGCTTAGGCCAAATCAGGAATGTACCGTTCTTTCTCCTTATCATTGCCCTCATCTGTCTCACTTGCTTTAGGAGATGGATACATTGAGTATTTAAAACATTACAGTTGGAACTTTGGGTTTAGTGTGTCCAGCAGCTTCTTGTCTTGGCCCATTTCATGACAGTGGAGTCTGAGTAGGCTGGAGAGCAGTCACGCCTTGTAGCAGTTGCCTTGAGTGGTAAGTGCTAGCTGGCCGTTAGGTGCCACCTCGTTAACCTCGTCCTCAAGCAGGCCTGACACGTCTGCATTGGGGATGCTGTCGTGGTAACTGCTGAAGCTGATGTTATCCTCCTTTAGCTCGATTGTCCAGAACGGGGCGTTGAGCTTTCGGTTCTGGTACTCTCTGTAGGTATAAACCCCTCCCACAAAGCCCAGGAGGAGCAGCACCACCAGGATGATGACAGCCAGGATGATGATGTTGAACTGAGTCCAGGATACCTCGGTCAAAGCAGCTGTGGTGTTGTCAGTAGGACCGCCCAAGCTGGTCTGAAGGGCCTGGGTGGTGGTCGCAATCAGGAGTGTGCTGGAATTGGTGGCTGGACTAGTGCTGGCTAAAGTAGAGGAGGAGGGACTCTTGCTGGTGCTAGTAGTGGCGGTGGCAAGGGAGGATGTCCGGGATTCAAGAATCTCAGTTGCAGTCATGTTTGCTGGTGTAGGAATGTTCCTTGATGCTATAGAGGATTACCAATGTTAACATAAGATAGAAGATATCCATGTAAGCAGGTACTACAGTTAAAACATTTAGAAAAGGAAGAATTCTCAGCGTATTTTAGTCTTTCTCTCTCTCTCTCTCTCTCTCTCTCTCTCTCTCTCTCTCTCTTTCTCTCTCTCTATGGATATACTGTATATATATATGTATGTATGTATATATATATATATATATATATATATATATATTCAGAGCATATATAATCATATATCTTTGCTTACCTGGACGGGTGCAGTTGTGAGAATGGGCATCCCCTATAAACCCAGGGGCACACAGCTGGCATTGATGCCCAGTGGTATTGTTGATGCAGCTGAGGCACTGACCACTCTCAGAATGGCACATCTGGGCTGGGCCCTTGGGGTCTGCATTCCCACTGCAGTTGCAGGGCATGCATGCCCCAGCCGCTCGGTGGAAGCCGGCGCTGCAGTCTTTGCAATTTGAACCACTATACTGGGGAAGGCACTGGTCACACACTGGAAACCCATCCGAGTCTAAAGGGAAAAAAACAACAAAAAATACATCTATACCTCTTTTAAGAGTTTATCGACATATCCTAGCATACCCTGTTTACTGCTGTCAGCTTGGCTCAAGATACCCAGACAGGAATAGCAGATTTAAACAGTAAACAAGGACATTGTAAGCCACTCCAAAAACTGTTAAAAGGGCATGACTTCACAGAGATACTGTGAAAAACATACACCATTCAGATTTTTTCTGTAGTTTAAAGTGATAATGTGTCTGTTTTAACTGAAAAACCAGAATATTACACAGGCAGAGCACATATCATGGTCTAACTTATCAAATATCATAGCCAAACGTATCAGCGCACAATTACTCTTCATTATCAACAAATAAATGCACTCTCCAGGGATGGCTTTCCAATGCAGCCTCCGGTCCTCAGTAACGTGATGCCACAACTCACTGCGTCACTCTCTATACTATCCAATTGTACAGTGGGGCTACACTGCGCTGGTCTCCCTGAGGGCACCTTCTACTAAAGAGGGCAGTCTAATGTTCTGATGAGAGTCATCGGTAATGGGTCTTTGTGTCATTAGAGAGGCTTTGAAGATAGATTTCATGTCCTGCTGAGTAATGAAGACAAAACTGCTTTTTCTTGATTGATGGCTTCTATATGCCGGATGCAGTCCTCATGGTGCTAGAGCACTTAGCTCTGAATCCTTTAGACAGACGCCTGCCTTTATCCCATAATCTAACCGAATGCCCCAAATTAAAGTGTGAATCCACAGAAGTCACATAATAAGGTCTATTAAACGCTCAGGATGGACGGTCACTGAAGATTCCTAGGGAGAGAGGAAAGGCAGCTGAGCTCATGCGTTATATCACCAGGAGGAAACATGACCCAGTCAGTACTGGGGCAATGAACATTTGCTGTGAGCCTGACCTGCTTATCTACCCATCTTCCATTGCTACACAACACTCAAACACTGGTGGGTTGGCTGTGCACACATGCACACACATGTTCGTGCACACACTCAGTCAATGGTTAATTAGCCTTAGGATGAATGAACCAGCAGCCAGCACGTACAATTGAGAAAAAACAGTCCGTGTGCATGGGTCATTTAGTATGTGTGACCCACATACTACAGGCGCGCCGGCACTCTTTTTAACCCCTTCTCCTTCTCCCTTCTATTATTCACAAATGCGTGTTGTTGTTGGTAAATCTGTCCTTTTGGAAAACATCTAAGCAGTCTTTGACATGATACCGCATGGTAGCATTCATCATTTGTCACTGTGTTGCCAGGGCAACCATTGGCTGCTGCTGATTGTTCAGCCGACTGAGTATTGCCAATGCGCTTGGTGCAGCATTCTCCACAACTACAAATCTACTTATATAAGAGGGCCTCTTATAGAACAAAATACCCTTTTCTAATAGCTTTCTTTACGCAACACGGCCTCCGCCACAGTGACATGTCTGGCTCTGAGAAGCCGACCCCATCCCCCAGTCTGTTGCTGCCTGACTTGCGGTGAAGTGGTCCAGCTGTGCCCATGTGTGTTCCATGGTCAGCTCAGCCTAGTTTGCGCTCCTTCTCCCTCTCAATGCCTTGTGCGCCATGACGGTGCACAGCCCCCCGTGGGCCCTGCTGGGCAAACACAACCTGACAACCTCTCTGTCACTCCGCATGGCTGTTGCCAGGCTGCACAGGACCAATCGGGTGCCATCAGGACGTCACAGGGCTGCCACTGATTGGCCCCGTCAGGGGGAGTGAGAGGTGAGGGAAAGTGACAAGGTCTCAATCCACGTATGATGCCTCGGCATGACCCTGAGCTGCTGACCTTTGAGTTTGAAGGCCAGCGGGTTAGCCAATCACTTAACACACAGAACAAATGCGTCTGCATGTCCAAGCACACTAGCTTACTATTAACCGTTAAATCAACATAGAAATGGCGTTGTCCTGCAAGCATTATCGCATCTTGTATCTACAGCTTCAAAATTCAGCAGAGACCAAAGTCCTGTAATATTGAGGTCAACACAGCAATTCACCAAGAGAATCAATGGAATCGTTGTGTTTTTCTACCATAGCTATGGTTTTTTATAGCATTCATTGGATTTGTAACAGGGTCATGTGGTGGTACAGGGTCATTGTAGAGAAGGTCAACAGCTGATATCCAGACTGCTACAATCCCACTGAAGTCATCCTAAAGAAAACTGTTCCTCCTGTTGACGTTTCCCCCTGCTTTATTACTCCTCCTCTGGCTCAAACTATCTATATACTCTCCTGTTGATCTGCACTAATCGCGCTGATCTGTCTAAATAGAACTGGTCACCTCCCTATCATAGTGGTAGCCTTTGCTCTTGCAGCACAAGCATATTTTGTTACCTAGGGGTTCTGGGGCCCTTGCCATACCCTTAGTTCCCATACCCATGTCACCCCTTGTTCTAGCGCCCTCAGACACACCTAGTTTAAACCGTCACAAGGATTTTTCTCATATAAACCTTTTTTTATATCCAAGTCACATTTCCAACCTACACCAACTGTCAGATTCTTGATTTGGTGTACTCCGCTGGTGTAACTGTTTCTCATGTTTTCCCAACGCCTTTTCCCTTACTAATATTACCCTGTTCACACTTGCCTCTTAGCCTCTCCGCACTGAGCGCACACATGGTCTGCCTGATCTAATTGGTGCTGCCCTATGCCTTGAACCAACCTTCATCTCCCGACATCAGTTGGCTGGACGTCTCAGCACCAATCCTTTTGCTTCGCTCAACACATCGGCTGCATTCAAAACCAAATGAAGTCTCTTTCACTCCCTCTTCCGCCTGGTTCACTTCAGAACTACGTACCACGGAACAGGCTGAACATGGCCTTGGGCGACACTGTTCAAAAACTGGACACGTTGTCCATGTTGAAGTTCTTCATCAGCACATGTGCTCTTATAGAGGCGCACACTCTGCTTCCTTCGTCTCTGCAAACATAAGTGCTCTTAACCTCAACTCTTGAACTCTCTTTTCCACTGTTAACTAATTTATTTAATCCAGCGAGGACACTGTCTACTTGCTTAACCCCATCTGGTTAATTCCTCCCTTCGTTCCTATAGAGATAACATCACTAACATAAACACTTTCCTGATTATCATACCGCTTTTTGACCCTACACTTTTGTCTCCCTTGGTGTGGTTGACCCCTCCTAACTCTGATTATTCTGACTATTTCACTGCATTTACCCTGGTTAACCCCACGTGTCTTAAAATTGATCATTGCATCTAAACCACCCGCCAGTCTCTTTGACCATCTAGGATATTTTGATGGATCCCTCCTCCAAGTTTTTCCTACCATGTTCAAAACTGTCACTCCTATTCTAAAAAAAATCTTACAATCCAGCTCTTGATAACTATCGCCTGATCTGTAATTTACCCTGTTTTTGCTAAGACCCTAGAACACATCATTGTCTCTCACCTACCAGTAATTCGCTTGTCCAATCTGGTTTTAACACTATTCTCAGCACAGAAATAGAATTAGTACTTAGTACATTAGAACTAACAATCTCCTTACATCTGCCGATTTAGGTACCCACAACATTTTAATTCTATTAGACCTTAATGAAGCCTGTGCTACAGTGTGTCATAAAATCCATTTGTGCAGGCTGCATGAGCTGAGTGTTGAGTCGGATCTCCCTCCTTCAGTCATACAGCACCTTACAAAAAAGAAATCTATGAATCACATTAAATCTCACTAACATAATTCGGACAATTCCCTAGTCACACAGGGTGCTCCGCTGGACTGGGTCCCCTAGTCTCCATTATCTACATCCCTCACCTTAGTGGTCAAATCTGTGTACGACTGAGCATTTTACAACCTTTGAACACATTTTTCAGGAGGCATTTTTTCACAGGGTAGTGTCTAGACTGGAAAGGTGTGTGTGAGAAAGAGAAAGACATGCAGTGTAGGGATGGGCCAGGATCGAAACCTGGCCGCAGCATCAAGGACTTACCCTGACCTTTATGGAATGCGCATAAGCCGGGTGAGCCACCCAACAATAAAACTTTAACTGGTTATCAACCATCTTATATCTAACCGCAATAAAACTGAGCTCCTTCGAATTGGCACCAAATCCACTCTTAGTGTGGTTGGTGGTGATCCATCTCTCAATTCATGGCACTACAGTCTCCCCCTCCCCTCCAGCATCACAATGGACTTCACCCTCTCCTTCGAATCCCATAATAAGCACTCACACCTCCCACCTTTTGAAAAAACAATTACACCTGTGTTGATTACAATTTACTTGTATTCAGCATCAGTGTCACTTTGTCCTCAAACTCCCAAAAAGCATTTTCTAGGGCAGTAACCAATTATGGACCTGCCCTTGTTAATTGGCCATTCTTCTTCACTAGCAATCTATCAATCCCACCAACAAACTTGTCACTCTAACCTATGTTAATACACCTGTTAAATTCCTTAATCTGGCATTCAGTTTTCTGCCCGCAGTTATCCCTGTCTCTGACATTGTCCATGATCATGTTCGCCATTCACATTGCGAAGCATCTTTTTGTATTTAGAACAGAGCAAAAATAATACAAAATGTGTTGGTAATATTCAATATTTATCATAACAAGGAGCTATCTACCCACCAGTGTGACAGCTGCCAGTGGAGGTGGTGTTGGAGCAAGGGCATGGGGCACAGGCCTCCGTGGGAGAAGCGCTGGGGCTACGGTAGAATTTCGGCTTGCATTCGTCACAGTTGGCTCCATGGGTATTGTCCAGACAATTCAGACATACACCTGCAGGACAAAAGAAAATTCAAGTCATGAATAACGAATGCTTTATAATTTCCATGACATGGCGTGAGACAACGTAAAAAACCCTTTAGCAAATTTAAGTTCATCAGGTTAAAAGTATTATATGACCTTGATCATTCTGTCTGATAAATGCACGTCTAAATGTTTGTGAATATGAATGCATTTTTGTTTGTGTCAGAGTCAGGCTATCCTCTCGATATCCGATTTCTGTAAAGTGCTTACTGTCCTTCCCCTTTGTAGAGGACAGCCCTGGCTACCATGCAAATCTAATCAAAAACACTGCCTGGTTGGAGGGACGTCGTGCTTTGGTGTCTGCCATTCCCAGGGAAATGTAATAATTCACTTTCTAAGAAACCAAAGTAAAAACAAATTGTGTAGGTATAATCGCTAATCCCTGTGGTGTACAGTACCTTTAGTTGTACATCCAATGTACTAGGGTCTTTGAAACCATAACCAAACTGACCCTTGTTTCCAAAACAATAAAGTGTGACGTAGTCCTTCATTGCCCGTAGCCATGCCTTTATGAGTACATGTGGGAGAAGCAAGAAAGCCTATAATTTAACCCTGTGCCTTTCATTTGCAGAATTTGTCAGGCTAATTTAGGGAATACGTAGATAGTCTGGTACTGCCTCTCAGCACACGCTGTCCTTTTGAGCTAAAAACAATGCCTGGGGCTGTAGTCTAAAGCCTAAGCTTAGATGTGCAAGTATACAGTGCTGTTGGTACCTGGCAGACACTCCATTTAGTTACGTATCACATTAGCAGAGGTAGACACCTAGGCAGGTAGCTATAGAAATGGCACGCCTGCTCCTGGCAAGTCTCACACAACTTAAATTGCCGTCATAACTCAACATGATAGCTCACCCTAAAACGGAAGTATTTCCTACCCTCTCAGAAGAAAATTAATTATTGTACAGAATGTGCATCGACGATAATTACATACAAGCTTTGGAAGACACTCACCAGATTGTGGATGGCAATAAATGGTGTGGTTGTTACACTGGCATGGCTGACACCCAGTACTACTGAACCGGAAGAATCCTGGATGGCATTCGTCACACTTTGGGCCATACACTCCAGTCTTGCACACACATATCCCTGAGCTAGAAGGGGGTAGAAAATAGAATCAAAACACTCCATACATTCTAAAGGCTCAGAAACAAATCACTTTAATGCCCTTTAATACTGGGTATGAAGGGCCCCCTAATCTGTACAGAGTGTTCTGTTTGGTTAGAATTAGAATTGGATTGAAGCCAGGCCTTCTATTTACTGTATGGCCGATCCACCGCTTTCATGTGTGACATTCTCTCTCCTTCCACTGAGTGGGTTCTACCCATCAATCTATATGCTCCCCATAACTCACACCCTGTAGCCTCGTTAACCAGAGCTACCCTTCAGCAGAGAGCACAGCACATATCCTCCTCCGAAGGGGGTGCGTGGCCTACATGGCCCCCTTTTATTTTTTGCGGGGCTTCAAAGCCGTCTAGACCTTTCATATTTAATTCTACTGACGTGTTTGGCATGTTTTGGAGACAAGGCTGCAGAGAAGCACAGTACAGTCTGGTCCACAGGCTGTAGCTCTGGAACAACATGTGCTCCAAGACTAGAGAAAGCGAAAAGGTCCAAACACGGAGCCCGCTCCTTAGGAGGGCCTCCTCCCGACAGGTTTTCTCATCAAACAGACAATGGCCTTGGGGATTGAATGATGGTCACTAAGAGACCTTTTTGAGCTTTCAAAGAGTTCTTAACATGCCATAAATATGACCACATATCAAGCTAGTTTGAAAGAGATCAGACCTGGCTGTGTTTGCGGTTTGTGTGGCATAGAAGGTTTGTTACTTTTTTCCAAAATCAAGGCTAGTCTATGCAGCCCAAATTGTAACCAATTCCACAACCAGGCAATTGTACAGAAGGGAAGTGAGTTACTTCATCCCCATACAGATGACAACCGTTATGTGCCAGAGGCCTCTCTAGACAGTGATACAAATCACCTGTAAAGGTGTAGCGATCTTTCACTAAGTTGTGAGTCAGATAATAATTGCTGATTTGGAGAGCATCATTGACGCAGAAAGACACAATAGTAAACCCTAAAAAATTGCGGATCCTGAGTGACTCAAAACTTCTTCCATGCGCGAGTGCGTGGGTCTCACACACACAGGGCTTTGTTCAAACCTGCCCTTGATGCAAATGGGGAGAGGCCCATGGTAATGCTTAGTGGGGCGTGGGCTCAGCTAAAGACATTGCTGAGGGTCAACCGCTCTCAGTCCACACACAAAGGATTGAGATTCAAACAAAGACATGGACCACACAGAACCATAAGACACATGGACCTCCATGACCCCAATGCTCTGAAAATTGTTTTTTCATTGAGTCACAGGAATAGGACAATGAGTAAGGCACAGGAGGTTTCCCCCTCAAAACAGGAATACAGTTACTGTGTACGACGACTGCTGTCTGGTGATTCACTTGCATGTGCAAGAGCAGACAAATTGTGTCTGCTTCCCCACGTCATTAGCAGTGATTCAGTTATTCTGATGCAAGTATTTTCTCACGATCATAAGATAAAGTGGTTAAAACACTTGGTAGACATATTCTTTAAAAACTAATTTGTGGCCCAGTTCCCTTGTCTCCCTTTCTCCCAGCCCCCCCTCCACCTGTCTGTCACCCTTAGTGATGCCAGTCACCCAGGGGTTACCGTACAGCGACACTCCAAAACAAACTATCTGGGTGTTTACTAAACCATGATCTTTATTCTCTTAATCTAACCGCCCAACAGGAATAACTACATCAAAGTACATTTCTGGAACATAAACATACTGTGATGTTCAGTATCTTGATCCATTTTGAGTTTTATATCGAAATGGGCTGACCCCAATGGGTCAAAACTAAACAGGCCGTATAGAATCCGAGTGAAACAAAGGAGACCAGGTACTTCAGGACTTTTCTCACTATAAGTATAAAGAAACCCGTCTCCAGTCCTGTCGTCCCAGTGTTACTCTTTACCCCATGGCCAGGGGGAAAGGTTGTGTTATTTTTTGGTGTGGTTTCTGTGGTCTGCTGGCATTATCAGCATGGCCAGTCTGTTAGAACTGCATATTAAGTAGGTCAGTATTACATGGTGAGGCTTAACCCTGCTCTGCTGCTGCCATGGCAATGCTGCCACGCGTTACACATGTCAGTCGGGGCGGGGGTGGGCTTACCATTAAGTGGGGTGTACTGTAGCTGGACAGCTCTAGAATAAACTGGTTGGTAGCATGATTGTGGGGTTAGTGAGCTCCTCAACTAGTGTTAAGCAACTAACTACAAAGAATGACTGTCTCATGGCACGTGGCCATTTACGTCACACAACTCTGTGTAGACTGGGAAAATGAGCGAGCACACATGGTTCTGTTTCACGCAACATCAGACCATGTTTATTTGCTGGGTCGACCGCAAGTCATAGATTAAGGCACATACATGCCTGAATGCTGATCTGAGCATGAGTGAAGCTCTGCAGAACAGAAATAGTTCGGCTCAATTAGCAGGCGATCTATACATCGTTTTCTCGCAGAGTTTTCAGAAACAGAAAACACAATTTGGTTGAAAAGCTTTGCACTATTTATGGTTCCAACAGTCTATCTAACCTATATTGAGGAATATAAAATTATACGCTAACATCCTTTAAAAAACCAAACAAAGATGAACAAAAAATCCGTTAGCAAAACAACTTTGCACTGAACTGAAAGTAAGACTAAACGATCTAGCGGAAACATCTGCACCCACTAATCGATATTTCATTACACTCGGTGCCACCATTTCAATATAGGACAGTGAAAATGAATGTACAGTTCCAGAGAAAATGTCCCACAGCATTGGCCCCAATAAACTATTGATACACCGTTGTTGTGGAGGGAAGCTCAAGCTCAAACCACATTTGTCTGGCACAACAACAACATGACCTTATTCAACTAAGTAACAACTACTTCACCACAAGTGCAGTCATTATTTGAAACGCAAACAATTAAAAGAATATGCTTTGGTCAGAACATTAAATGAACATGCAATTTCCTACTAGAGACAGAACCTCTTCTTCATAAGGAACGGGATGAAAACTATATACAATTATTAATAATTATAATCAGGCAAGAAGTTAGAAGTTTATGTTACATATTTTTCATCAGATAACATGAATTAGTTATATAATAAAACATCCAAAGAATATACAAAATTACATTAGTAGCAAGCAGAAGCTTGTCTACAAACTTTACACTTTTAAAACGCGGCCAATATGACAATAATTTGGTGTTGCACATTGAGCTTTGCTTATATATTATTAATATCAAAAATACACATCTAGCTCATTACATAAACCCCACCCTCAGCCTGCATAAGCTCATGCACTAATTATCAGGTCAGCACAGGTCAGGTTTCAGGCAATAATGGAGATCATTGCCAACCTGGAACCCAGAGATGAAGGATCATGGTTTGACTGTCACACCCTGTGGCCATGGCTCGATTGTCTTTTTTGTGTTTGGCCCCCTGCAGATCTATTTTGGTTAAGAGCACAGGAGGACACAGTGAGGAACTGGTCTATGATAGACAGTAGATTTTAATAGGGGGTGGGCGGTACAGACGGTTCAGCTGTCCAACCACTATTAATCAGGAAGGCCAACTTCAAACATCTTTCTAGGGATTTTACAATGTCACACCATATAAATGAAATAAGCAACATACTTGTTTAAGTGAAAATGTCTATATAAGGTTTTTCCAGAAAGATGTACTTTTGGATTTTACATTGAATCTCCAATAGAAGATCATTGATTTAGTTTGTACATTATACACAATTTTGTAATATATTTAATTACCTTCATGAATTTGTCGCTTTAAATATACTGTTTAATCCTTTCCTAAATCAAAATCCTAATCCAGACTTGGAATTGGAAAATATATGTTTCACAGAGCTGGTTCTCAGTTCAAATGAAATCAATACAATACTAACAGTTAGGTAAAGCCAATGAGTGAAACAACTGCAGCAAATCTAGAGTACAGTATGGCTCTTCTTTAAGGTATATGCATGACAGGGTCAGGATGGTCCATTTCCTAATGAGGGCCATCCCTTAAAGTGTACAACTAGGAGGTCTCAGAGCAAGTTAATCTATGTAAGTCATGGTGATTACATACCGACAGAGACCTAGGCTATGCTAACAGGGTTAGCACTGCTAAAGGCTCAGACTGTCTGAGAAAGATCATATTATGTGTGCTGGAGTCTAAATGGCTTGTAGCTTCTCTGTCCTCTAAATAACCCTGTGACTGTTTCCCTTATCTACTTTTCTGATTTATACTGTCAACGCCATGTATTTAAGTGCCTTCTCCAACCACTTGAGGTCACCACAGACAATGTACTTTTAAACAGGCCGTAATACACTGCTCTGTAAAAGAAAGTCTGGAACATTCATTCTTAGTTCCTCAAGCTCCTCAGAAGAATCAATGCATTTTAGAATCATTTTTGTTTAAGTTACACATACTGTAAGAATAAACGTAATAAACATGTTGGATAATCAATAATATGAAAGTTCCAAACCCCTGCACACAATCTTTATCCAAGTCACACTTCTTCTAAGTAAATTGAGTAGCTCAGAAAATCTTCATTTACAAGGGTAAATGGACCCCATGGTTTCTATTGAAGCAAGAATGCCTAAACTGGCTGGCTGGTAAGCCAGATAAATCGGATAATGATTACACAAGATTATTCAATTATAATAAACAAGACGATCAACGCAACTTGTGCCAGGAACCAAGAACTTTATCATCGACTAAAACCAAACCTCCAAGCCATTCTTTACGTTTATTTGGCAGAACTACGTTACCTGTAACATCTGTATCACCAGTATTACAGTTGTATCGAAATGTTCCATGAAGACAAAGTTTTATTTTGTTTTTGTCAGTTAGACCTGCTTATAGCCTGCTGTTGACTTCTGTATTTTGGATTTTGGTCACAAATCAAATCCAAAATTCAAATTGTTATATATTTTTCCTCTTTTTTGCCAAAATGTTACCAGCATTACTGAGTGGATTCTATGTGATGTGTACTGTACAAAGTCTCACCTGTCACAAAGATGGTCGACAGCACCAAAAGAGTCGCAGCCGCATGGCAGACAGCCAGTGGTACCATTGGTAAAATGGCCCTCCTCACAATCCTCACACTGTAGGCCTGTGTAGCCAGATATACAGGAACATTTGCCTGTTTGGGGGTCACATTCATCAGGGTCCAGAACCCCCTCACCACCACTGCTGCAGTTACACAAAGGTTCTGTATGGAGGGGGAAAGAATGTCGGAGACACAAACAGCATGAAATATAATCCTTTATTAAGATAGTCTAGTCTCTAGTTCTATTTTAATAAAACGAAACTGCAGTTATGCATGTGTCACATATACAGACGCTTGCATATGCACATTTTTGTTAAGGAAAGTCGTCAGTCTACATTGCCTGTGTCTAAAATACCAGATATCTAGATGACCTGTAAACCGTTGAAAGGGTATGTATTATTAATTTGAGCTCCGGCTAGGTGTGGTTGTGTGTTCTGATGTTGCCTTTCTTCCTTACCAACAATCTAGACAGCAAAATACAAACTGAATAGAAAGAATAACTAAACCCTTCAGAATTGTCAGCCACAACAGTCACATCTAGAGGTAAAATTACATTGTGATAAAAAGCTAGCATTGCTATTGTAGTCTAATAATCAGTCCAAAGGATATTTTCAAAAAGAAATGTTAACAGCTTTTGTTTCAGGTCATGTCTGTCCTTTTAGTTATTAGGCTATGCATGCTTATCAACAGCAGTAGTGCCACTGAGATTAGGTAACTACTGCCTGTCTCCGGCCACTGTTATAGGATATTTTATATAACAATGAAAGTGCATGGTTATGCAAGATGGCAGACCACTGTCAGTTCCGGATTAGTTAAGTAAAGAACTGAACTGACAGACCACATGAGCCATGGTTACAAGGGATCTTTTTCAAAACACTGACACACCTACATTTGACTATGTGCACGCACGCACTCATACACACACACACAAGCACACGTGCACGCACACATGCACACAACTACATTAAAGGTAAGTAGCTCTCTATGAAAATGCCAGTAGTGTTTACAATAATGTTAAAGCCACTAAACAGGTTCAAGGCAGGGATAATTCACACACCCAGAGGAGCAGTCTGGTAGTATGGTTTACATTCAGGATAGGCACATAAAATGGGCAATCAACTCTGTAAAAACAAGGTTAAGGATCAAAAAACATAGTACAGGAAGTTGTTTTTCTTTGGAAGAAATGGCTAGGCTAAAATTGTGTGAAAAGGTTGAAGTGATTTTTATTTCAAACACATTGAATACCTCTACACTGCAGGGTACACCTAAAAGTATGTGCTTAGAAATAATGTGTCACTTCAGGCGAGGCGTCAACCTAGGTGAAGCCATTGTTGAAGTGTTATTGTTATATCAATGACCTTTACATGTAAACAAAAGAGCCTAGTTCTGCCTATGTAACAATTTAGAGAATTATTTTCTTTGTATATTCAGGTTAATGTTAGAAGGATTTCACTGTTTTGTGTGATCAGCAGGTAGGACATGTTATACAGTGTCAAGTATTTACAAAACACCATAATCTCTAGGACTGTCGGAGGGGAACAACAGATGCACATGGGTATCAGGATCTAAGAGGTGTAAGAGGAGGGGCAGGGCTGTCTGTTCATTCATGGCTTGCCTTGCCTGGCCATTTTGGTTACTATTTGTGCAAGCTTATTCCTTGTTATGGTCGCTATACAGACACAATAGGATCAAACAGCTATTCAAATAGGCACGTATGGTTTCCTGTATCCAAATCGGTTTAATTGTACATACAGGCCTGCCTACAACACCCCAGTTTCTAAATGGCATGATAAAACACATGCTCCCTGCTTCCCCCAACAACAATCCACTTGCATATATCAATATTCATGAAAAAGGTTGAAAAATTTAGGTTCCATTTTCCATTTAATGGGAATAACAATTTTGTTTCTCTCGCATAACCTTGACCGTTAGGTAAATAACAATTTTACATTGCAGATGCATTTGGTGAAGAATGGGTTCAAGGCTAAGATGCCGTCCAATCCGATTTCAAGACTACCCATTGTTGCAATCGAGTTTATTCTCTCGTTTATGTGCTCTGCGTCAAAGCCTCAATGCGGCCAGAACGATCAGAGCTTTACAAAAATATAACTATATATCACATGATTTCTTTACAATGTAAAAGTGAAAAACGGCTGTCCTTACAATGAAACCCAAAAAATCGAGACCAACCATTGCCTCTATAAATCAAAATTGTAGCTTAGCTATTATGTATCAGGGTGGAGTGTGCTTTGTACAGGACATGACCATTTGCATGTGCTTTGATCAGTTATGATTCAATCATATCACATCTACCGAAAAATTAAACTCACCTTGACTATTCTCAATCGAGGTAATGGATGCATCAATGTTATCTGCAGACCAAGCATCATTTGCTGTGCGCTGGGAGTCCATGGAAACCATGGTCTGCAGCATTTTTTCTGGAGTAAAAACTGATGTTTGTGCGTCAGTGGATCTTTTGCTTGGAACAGATATTCTGGAGATCTGTGCTGTTATTTGTTCTTTTGAGATTGAAGTAATTTCAGTACTTGTGTTCGTAGGATCCGTTAAAGGTGGCTGTAACGCTAAGTGGGATGCGGTTCGAGAGACAGGGGCTTTGCTGGGCGCATCGATAGAAATAACAGTGGGGGATGGTGTAATTCCAAGAAGGCCTAGAGGTTCCAAAACAAACCTGTCTTCAGGTAAATTGTTAGGCAATATGGTATAGAATGGCTCGGAGGTCTCGGAGGCTGAGCTAGGCTTCTTAAAGATAGGCGACGCATCGTAGAAACTGATGCGAGGTGCTGCTTCAGAAAATCCAACATATAGATACAAAATAAATATCACAACCGGAGATATGTACATAATTAAGGACGTTAATCTCATATTCAATTTCAGCTCTCCATAAAGCTCTTATAATGGTCTCTCTCAGACCTTTCCCTGATGGACCAGCTCGCGTACTGCACCATTGATGTCCTCGGCGGCTATACGATATGCATCGTTGCCCAGCGTACCAAACTGGTCGCTGCTCTGCGCAACCTACTATTCGCAAGTGGAGTGACGTGCTCTAAAGCCAATGAGAACGTGGAAGGGAGCTCTTCGCTTGTGCTCTTTTTCAAACCGGTTGGATCTTTTAGTAAACTAGATGACAGAGATTTATTGAAAAACATAACATTTTGTTCTACTGCAATAATTTATGTAAACATGAAACGGGTGAGGCAATTCACTAATTAATACTTAAAAAAAAGTGTTTCATCTGTTTTATATCCAGTGACAGCAGGTTAACAACACATCAGCCCTTAGATGATAACACTGGCCATGTTGGTCTATTACCAACATATGTTTCGATATATTTTTCACATTTTGTTAAAACTGGATATAGCAACATGCATTTTATAAATTAATATACATACAGAATAAAGAATGGTAAAGGTGAAGTGTTCAATAATTTAAAATAACACTAGATGTCACCACAGGCACATGTCAATGGACAAATCAAGCAACAGCAATTTGGAGGAAGTTGTTGCATGCGTAGTCAACAACTTGCACAAAAAACAGCTTGGCTAACCACAATGGCCCCTTTAGACTTAGATAAATATGCAGAGATCGCAAAACAGTGTAAATATCTACCAGAAAATGCACTAAAGGTAACGATGGCTTTGGGCTATGTCTTTACAACACAAAGGTTGCGATACGGGAATTCATGTATCACAAATTTGACGCTCGCTCTTTATAGCTCAGTAGCTAACTAGCTAAAAATGATGATAGGGTTGAATGTTGATACTCGATTTTGCTGGGTTCTTGACAGCTGCCCGGCCACTTTCCTCGTTTTACGCTAAATTATCCTCTGTTTTAATAGACCAGGTCCGTGCGATTGAGTGCTTTCATTTAGGCAAAGGTCAGATAACACTTCTAGTCATCCTATGTAATTACATCATTGAACCCTCTGTACCTCTTTCTTAAACCCCCTTTAGGGAATGAGAGATTGCATGTTTAATCAGGGCCAAGGTAAAAAATCTCATTGAAAGTCACTGAAAATAAGGTCGCGCTTTTAATTGCGAATTTCTTTCCAGAGATTATGTGACTATGTTTGTGACTTACTACTAGAGGAATCCAATGTCCAGCCTGTGTCAACCCCTGTGACAGTATGTGGAGACATACACGGACAGGTAATTCTGATGAACTGATCATTTCCTACTTGTTTATTTCTATATGATAACATTTTGTGTAGCAAGTGCTATTAATTTACCCTCTACCATTCTATTTAGTTTTATGATCTTTGTGAACTCTTCAGGACTGGGGGTCAAGTCCCAGACACAAACTATATTTTCATGGTGTGTATTTTTTAAATATATATTGTCTCTGTTCATAGTGGCTCTTCTATATACATTTGAAATATTAATACAAATGTACTGCTTTTCTTTTAGGGAGACTTTGTTGACCGAGGATACTACAGCTTAGAGACATTTACCTACTTGCTGGTGTTAAAAGCCAAATGGCCTGATCGTATTACACTTTTGAGAGGAAATCATGAAAGCAGACAGATTACCCAAGTGTATGGCTTTTATGGTGAGACATATAGGCTGCTAATTGAGTTGTAGAAACAATCTGGCATGTTTCAACTTAATTTTTATGTACACTTTATGATATGGTTATCATGTGTGATTCATACTTTAGCAATTTACAAATAATAGTTAATAGTAATTTAACTATTATATTATTGTAAATTTTTCTTCTTTGCAGATGAATGCCAAACGAAATATGGAAATGCCAATGCCTGGCGCTATTGTACCAAAGTGTTTGACATGTTAACGATTGCTGCAGTAAGTAATAGAATAGTGTTAATAATTTGAGCTCAGCATTAAACGACTCCACCTTTTTTTTTAAATGTATTGCGAACCAACTGAAATCATGAGTGACAGAACTCTATTCCCATTACTACATTCGGACATTTTAATCCGATGCTTTTGTGATTTCTTGTCAGCTAATGGACGAACAGGTACTTTGTGTTCATGGCGGCCTATCACCAGATATCAAAACCCTGGATCAGATCCGAACCATCGAACGTAATCAGGAAATACCCCACAAAGGAGCTTTTTGTGACTTGGTGTGGTCTGATCCTGAAGATGTTGATACCTGGGCCATCAGCCCAAGGGGAGCAGGATGGCTTTTCGGTGCAAAGGTCACTAACGAGGTGAGAAACATTGGATGACACATTATCCGAGTAGATTAGTAAAGGTAATGAATTAAAACAAATTCTCTTCTTTATTTTGTTTGTATGCAGTTTGTTCATATCAACAACCTGAAATTGATCTGTCGAGCACATCAACTTGTTCACGAAGGTTATAAGTTTATGTTTGATGAGAAGCTGGTCACCGTTTGGTCTGCTCCTAATTACTGTTATCGCTGTGGCAACATAGCCTCCATCATGGTTTTCAAAGATGCCAACACGAGAGAGCCTAAGCTTTTTAGAGCAGTACCCGACTCTGAGAGAGTCATTCCACCCAGAACAACAACACCATATTTTCTGTAAACAGTATTCTATTTTACCCCAAGTGTCCACCACCATTTTTACTGTTGTCTCACAATTGATAAACTTCCCTATTCTACCTTTTAAATGGAAGCCTTTGGTGTGGACCTACAATCATATTTTACAGTCAGTATAATTTAATTTTAAGATTGTATATGTATGTATGTATGTATGTATGTATATGTGTGAGGAACACCTCATTAATGCTGTCCATTTGTTCTTGAAAAACAATTGAAATAACTTGACACTGAAGAAAATTGATTATTTATCAATTATTGATGTTTGTTCTAACTCATTTGTCAGTGAATCTGGATTATACATAGGTTCAGTCTGTCTGGAGTAGATACATGTCTTTTGTATATGTTGTGTTTGTATTTGCAAGGCTTTGTTTTATAAATGTATTGTATGTTTGTGTAGATGATTAATATGAAGCATTGCACAAGAATATATATGATTTTATTTAGATTTTTATATTGGTTAAACAACGTATGCACTTCACTAACTAATAAAAAAAGCTTTTAATCTTATTATATTTGTTAAAATACAGTCATTTAAGAAAATTGTATTTCAATTGGTTTGTGTACGCGCGCGCGCGCGTGTGTGTGTGCGTGTGAAATGTGGACTGACTTTCATAGCAGTTGTGCCTTGTGGGCGGGTTGAACACGAATGCAGAATTCACGTCAACACCAGTGTCAACACACATTGCAGTGGAACTAGCTAGGATAACTAAGCTTGGACTTGGACGCAGGCTTCACTCGCAGGCTTGGTGATCTGGCTATCTGTAAAGCTAACTTCGGTCTAGCGTATAAGCTATCTACGTTGGTTGGCTTGTCACTGAAGTGAAGAGGCAACTAACGAAGCTAATGCTTCTCATGTTTCTCAACTGATCTTGGTTGAATGGGGAACTTTATCTGGGGAAATTGGAATGTAAAGAGCAAGATGGATTGAACCACTCTAGCTAACATGTTTACTGTATTATCAGCTTATCGGAACTTTTCTAAGGTAGGAATAGATACGACTGATGTATTTAAAGGCTAGCTTGCTAATGTAACGCTTGCTAGTTGTGCTAACGTTAACTACCGTTACAGTAGCAGATCGCGTTAGGACTAACGTTAGTAACATGTCTTTCTGAAATAACAAATTTCCTTCCTAAGATCAGACTTAATGTACAAAAAACCTGACTTGTCCTGTAGGCTAACTACGACGCTATCGTTCGTCTTGTCATTAGCAAAGTTAGCTGGCTAGTTTACCATAGATCAACGTCTCAAGTTACACGTATGCCTGCTGTTGCCAACGAAATGGAAGTCTTGCAAGCTAGCTCACGCTAGCTAGACATTAACCAGCATTTTCACGGCAGTCTTGACATTTAGAAAGTTATGCTATGGCAACATGACGATTAACCAACGCGTATATCCTGACTACTTGGTGGGCCAGTTGGGGCTTGCTAACAAGTGACTAGTCTCCGTTAGCCGGACAATTCATTGAGCTTTATTACAACTCACGGGA
Organism: Galaxias rostratus; assembly: GCA_036024795.1. NCBI lineage: Eukaryota > Metazoa > Chordata > Actinopteri > Galaxiiformes > Galaxiidae > Galaxias > Galaxias rostratus. The sequence goes on along the minus strand of JAVQJS010049381.1, from coordinate 13,971 downwards.
TTTGTGAAAAGGAAGGTGAATAGGATACTCCGGCAAGTGAGAAACTTGCAACTTTGTTCTTATATAGGGTAGGTGATTGTGTGGCAAAAACGTTGTCTCCGTTTTTCACGTATTCACTTTTGACAGCAGAATGGCAATGGAAGTTCAACCTTATTCTGATCGATGTTGCAATAAGACAGTGGTGTGTTCTGAACGAAACTTTTGAAAAAAAAATCACTCATCCGAGCTTGGGTATTTATTTAAGAATCTGTATACTAAGCTACACCTTGAAGATTTGAAGAAGAGATGTTTGCCAAATTAAAGAAGAAGATCGCAGAAGAAGCTGCAACAGCTCCTCGAACTGGTGTGCGCATACCACGCTCCATCAGCAAGGAATCCATCACATCTGTAGGGGCAGACTCAGGGGACGACTTCGTAAGTACTAGGACGCTGCATACCTGAAATTGTTTGGACATTTCAATGCATACATTGATAAAGACAACATTGTTATCGTAAAGATAACCTTTATCCAGAAATGTATATGGCTGGCGAACATATTTTTTTCTATGAATAGCTGTCATGCAAAGGTACTACTTGTAGCTGTTCAATAATTCCTGTACTTGGTGCTCCCCATTGTGGTCAGACGAGATCACCTCAGGGTCAAAATACTAGATCCCAGACCAGTAGGAGAATCTTGGTAATTCAGTAGGGGAATTTTGGCAATTCAGAGTTTGCAAGCTGAACCTGTCATTGCATTATCTGCAAGCACACCATTTTGATCAAATTAAATACTAGCTAATGAATTATTTTGAAGGCATTGTGTCCTTCATTACTGTTTCTTGTAACTTGGGCTGACATACAATTCTTTTTGGTGTGTATCTGCATGTGCATGCCTGCCTGACTCAAATAATTTCAAAAGCAGAGGCTTTTTATGCACTAGAGATTTGACAGCAATCAGGTGTTCAGGAAAAGGCAAACTTTGGCCTGTTAGCAGGTGTGTAACCTGTATCCTGTGCAATGGTGGATGAGTGTAACCCAAATCCCTGCTCCAATGTCAAGTCTGCCCTGCCTGACAGTTCTCACATGACTATGTGCACAAAGGAGGGGGATAAAGCAAATGTATTGTTAAAATACACTTTCTTAGTCACTGAACATGAAATGTTCATAGAATTTTTTACAACTAAAGACATCTCGCATAATTAATCTATATCAACTCATAGACACATCAGTCTCAGAAAACAAATTCTGTGGCATAATATCAATTTTCTTGGGCAATAGTTTCAGTAGACCGAGGAGCAGAGAATGTAGTCTACATAGGAACATCATTCAGCGTTAAAATGGCTCTTGGCTACATTATTCAAGCTATTGGCTTATATTGCTGCACCCTTTGCACTTTGTTTCTGTAAATGAGAATTAGAAGAGAGTACCGTTGCTGTTTAAATAAGATCTTTTTTTAAGGATTAGCCAAATATTCACACATTAGGATGCGCACATGCTAATCCTGTCTATGCCTGTGCACCCCATAGGCTTCTGATGGCAGTAGCTCAAGGGACGACCTCTCCTCACAGATCCTTAGAAGAAATGATCAGATTCGCAAGTTGGAAGCCAAACTGTCAGGTTGGTAGGTTTTTTTCTCCTGTGTTCCATTAAGGTATATTCATGGAACTTTCCTGTTATTTGGTTTACATTTTGTAGTTTGATGAATATCAAGCTGGGCTCTAGACCAAGAGTGTCTCGCTGTAGGTTCTGTGTGCCTTTCCCCTCAACTTAGTACAGTAGCTGATCCTCTCCTTTGTGGGTATTTGTATGACTGTGACCCACTTTAACAAGGTTAAAGGTTACAGCCTTTAACCCGGATGGTTTCCTCAGCTAGGAAAATCATAGTTTTATTCCAATCATATTTGTTCCTTTTGTTTCCCTTTATTCATTTCTTGTACACTTCCTCCATCTCCCTCCCCTCATTTGTCTGGTCCCTCCTCCTATGTGTGTGTGTGTTTGTTTGCTGTGGGTAACCCATCATAAAACCTTCTACCACTAGACTACGCTGAGCAACTCCGACTTATGCAGAAGACCAAGGAGAAGCTTGAAATCGCATTAGAAAAACATCAGGATTGTACGTACCCCTATTATCCTCCCATTATGCTTCCTTCCTCTCGCTTTTATTTGTTTTGTTGTCTGGCTTGGGTTCATCAACGCATCATCAGTTTCAATCATAAAGATTTATTGTTCCAAGTTTATTTCCTTAAACTTTTAGAGGGATACCGTGACTGTTCCTCTTTTTTTATTTACACTACTCTCAAAATCGATGCAAGAAATGGTTTAACAAGCTGGGTCTAGGTATGTTGGTCATCCACTGCTTGGCTTTGCTTCTTGGAAAACACTTGCCTTGATAGTATGATTTGAAGGTAATGTCTGGCAATCACCTACTAACAATAATGACTATGACGTCGGCTTAGTGGAGACATTAAGAACAAGACAAGTCTAAACAGGCATATATTGCTCCCCTGTTGTGCCCTCTTGTCTCACCACACAGCATCCATGAGAAAGTTTCAAGACCAGAATGAATTACACCAGGCTGGAAGAGCCAAAATGGCAGAGGGGATGACATTAGCCCTAGAGAAGAAGGATCAGGTTAGTACCACACTCTAGCTGACATTTTTACGGTACATTATATGATGTGTGTTCTATTAAGAAACAATGCTTTATTATTTTGCAGGAATGGATGGAGAAGATGGCTATGTTAGAGAAGGTGCAGGCCCAGGCTACATTTGTGCTTACCTATTTTAATGTCTATTTAGCTTAAAAGGAGATATTTATTTGTGTACACGCTGTCCTTCGTAGGAGAAGGCAGCCCTGTCTGTGAGGCTTGATGAGATGATGGAGCAAAGCCTCACTCTATTTCAGAAGAGAGACGACTTGGACGAGCTAGAGGGCTTTCAGCAGCAAGAACTTGCTAAAGTCAAACACATGGTACAAAACACACACACACACACACCCTGTGCCTACCCAACGGATGGAATTATTTAGATAGTAAATCAAATACGGCCATGGCAGGTGGGATTTTGCTATAATTTCCATACCAAGCCATACACCATGTCCATTTTGTTCCCATCACCTTGGTTAGAAACTATTTTGTTTGAACAGTCTTTCTTTCTCACGGATGTGACGGACGAAAAGTTTCAAACCTTGGTTGCGTTTGCCATTTCAGTTACTACGAAAGGAGGAACAGCTGAATCAACGGGAGCGAGAGGTGCAGCAGAAGGAAGCTGAACTACAGACAGCCAAGAGAGGACTGGCTGAGGCCCAACAGAAACTCCAGTCCCTAGGGGAGCAGCACCAGGAAAGCACCAGGCTAAACACTGAACTTGAAATCGAAAAGTAACAAACGCAGTAATATTCTAATATACCAACGGTTCCTTGCGGCACTTAAGCATTTGTCTAATAAATTGTTTCATTCACTGTCTGCAGGGAAGAACTTCTCATGGTCCAAGAGGAGGCTGAGAAAAGGATCGCTGAGCTGGAAGAAAGTAGCCAGGAGCTGCAGAAGGTGATCCAGCAGGTGTCGGAAGACTTTCAGAGAGTGAGTCCTGTTCAGTGGCTGCAGGCAGAGGTTGTGTTGCGTATTCACTCGGAAGACGAGCAGGCTGAAATGACCCTGGTCTCTGTGCTTTCAGTCGCAGAACAGAGCAGGAGCCCTGAATGAGTCTCTGCAGGCCTTACAAGTTCAACATGACGCCCTGAAACTACAGTTGCAAAAGGTGGGAGACCACTTCTTATCCCAACTGAATCTGAGCACAGTTGACTGTGTTCCATGATATTATCAAAATATTGTCCCTGTCCTCTTTTTGCCTCACTACCCAGGCTGCAGTTGCAGAGGAGGATAAAGAGCGCGTAATGCTGGACCTCCAGGAAAAAGTATCCAACCTTGACAGACGTCTGCAGGGAAACTTGAGTCAGGATGAGCACCTTCATGAGCTGCTTAAAGAGGTAAGCCACCCATTATCTAGGCTGAGGGTTGCCAGTAGCTCGCAAAACCAGACCATGTAAACATTTGTTTTGATCAATGTGTAGAAGTCCACCGTGGAGCAGAGACTAGAGGAAAGCAGACTGGAGCTGCTGGAGGCACGCACCAATCACGCAGACACTGTCAGCTCATTGGAGGCACAGGTGAGCCCCTCCAGCCACCATATGGCTTTACACACACAATGCACACTAGGCTGTAATAGTCTGTACTGGCTTTTCCATTTCTCGCGTCTCCTGCCACAGGTTTCTCGAATAAATGGAAACGTTTCGGAGCTCCAGACTCTACTTCGACACAAAGATGACTCGTTCAAGTCCTACAGGCACAGAACTGACACGCAAGTAAGAGGCTGGGTCTGTAGATACAAATAGCATATTTAGACAAGTGATGTGAACTTCTACAGTTTCTTAAGTTAAACCTTTTTTCTCCTTCATAGATAGCAGACTTGGAGCAGAAGGTGCAGGAGGGCAACGAGAGGCTAAAGAGCACCGAGCAGCAGATCACTGACAAACAAACGCTCTTGGACAAACTGGTAAATAGCCCTGTCACTATGTGAGACAATGGACTGTGGAAAAATACACATACAAATAAACCTTAAAATAGGTTGTAACTTGACTCTTTTTTGTTTGTCCCTTTCTTCTTCCAGGAGGCAGAGTGGAGTGCCTGTAGGGAGAGTCTTGAGCAGGAGCTGTCTACGGCCTGCCAGCAGGGAGAAGAGAGGAGTAGTAAACTTGAAAAACAACTCATAGAACTACGGACTGAGACAGACATAGAGCGGACAGCGTTACAAAGCAGGAATGTGAGCTGCGCTTCCCTATTTTACTTCCTTTCTTGGACTCCCATAGTTTCATCCGCAGTCTTAAACACAGTCGTCTGTTTTTACAACAAAGTCTCATTTAATGTATAGTATTATTATCCAATGTATTTACCTTTTTTTGCTATGGCCTTTCTTATATGCTTGATTTTTTTAACATTCTCTTCCTTTAATGTAATTTCCCCCCTTGCCACCGTCATTGGCATTGTGTTTCACAGAGTGAGCTGGAGCAAGAGAGAACCTCACTCCTCAGAGGAAAAGAAGAAGCAGATGTGGATCTGAGGAAATGGGCGGAGGAACTTGAGCAGGCCAAGGTCAGAAAGACAATCCAATGGGACTTGTGACTCTTGATTCCAGTTGGAATTTAATAAAAGTGTTTTTAAAAGGCAGATCTCTTTATATGTTCCGTTTTGTGGCTCGTATAGTGCTAAGATAACAATAGCAGGGAATTCATTTTCTTTTTTGTTTATTTGAGCAGATCTGATGTTGTTATGTGTATCCTCGATCAGGCGGAGTTGAGTAGCAGGCAGACTGTGAGTGTGGAGATTGCCAAGGCACTTGAAGACACCAGGAGACAAAAAGAGGAGCTTCAACTACAGGTGCCTAGCTTCCCTCCTCTCAGACCAATTTGATATCCAAAATGTCACTACAATAGAAATGTCTTCACAAAAACAACTTTGCCCTTCATGTTGTCAATGTCATGTGATTTACTTTCTCTTGTATTTGGTCTTAGGTAGGGGAGCTGACTGCAACTCTTAAAACCACAGTGCAAGAACTGGCCAACATCACTGACCAGCAGAGGCAGAAAGAGGAAGAGATAAAAAATCTTCACTGTGGTAATTACAGGAACACATGATGCTGTTCTTTCTTTTCTTTCCACAGATTTGAAGAGATCTTTCAAAGGGGTGGGGAAATTTTATGAAAACCATGGTGATAAATAAAATAGAAAGATAATTAATGAAGAATAACAAACAGGTTGCGGTGACATGTTTGTGACCACAAATTGGAACACATTGTGTATAGTAGATCTGGAATAAGAGATTTTAAAGCATTAGGAAAAGATTTACAGATGTAAGCAAGGCCTGTTTTGTTTAGTGACATTGACGCGACCTTGTGTTAAACAGAGCTGCAGAAGGCCCAGACGGCTTTGTCCAAGCTACAGGAGGTAACGGAGAAAGACAAAGTACAGGCAGATGAGAGAGAGATGGAGAAGGACACACAGTTGGCCAGCCTGAGGCATGAGATCCTCACCCAGGCATCGCAGTTGGACTCCTGTCAATCACGGGTCAGAACACACACACACACACACTCATACACTTATATCTCCTTAGTCCTCTCAAAAGTCTTTCATGTTGGGCTGTCTCTGATGAGGGTAACTGATAATCTCTCTGATCCTCTTTATAAAGTCTTTCTCATTAGGGGGTTATGTCATCATAAATAACATAGGTATCAGAGTTGGAGGTGGAGGTGGATACTTTAACGGAGCAGCTGCAGGCTCCAGAGGTGTGTGAGGTGGACCACAACGGCAGCATGACTGTGGATGACCTGGATCACATGCAGAAGGTCAACAGAGACCTGGAGCAGCAACTCAGTGAGAAGAACAAGGTCAGCCTGCACCACCTACTAAACTGAGAGTTGTCATGGCCAAAGGTGAGTTCTCAAATTGAATCATGGCTTACCAAAAGTACTGATTGGATGTCCCATGTCTTATCGCTTTCAGATTATCAAGCAGCTGCAACAGAGGCTAGCAGAATTGAAACGGACTCTGCAGAAAGAGCTGGTGAGACATTGTAGAGCAGACAATGCCAGTGATTGTGTCATTTGTGCGTTTGGTTATTTTGCCCTTAATTGTAGAAAATTACGTTTCGTGGACCATTAGCTCCTTGTATCCTTGAGGTTTGTGGGATGTTCTGTGTGTTGTGTTCCAGAAGATGAAACCTGACCTGGAGTCAGAGGGGAAGGAGAAGGCTCTGGAAGGAAGAGGAGAGAAGCTGGAGAAGACAGACAGAGTGTCTATAGACCTGGCACTAGCCTCAGCTCCCCTGTCAGCCCCTACCGCCACTGCCCCCCGCCCGCCTACCTCAAGAACCACTGTCACAAACACCTCCGACCTCAATGACTCTAGAGAGATCAACTTTGAGTACCTCAAACACGTGGTTCTGAAGTTCATGTCGTGCAGAGAGGCAGAGGTGAGTTGTTGTGTACCGGTTGTGTTCAAATTCATCATGTATAGCAAATTTTTTACACATAGGCTGTTCAAAGTGCTCTACATTAGGCAAGCAGGCACATACAAATCAAATAAGAAAATAATAAGGACGGAATAAAGACGCAAAGTGTCTGGTCTGAATATATTTCTGAATTTTCCAGGCATTTCAGCTTATAAGAGCCGTGTCTGTGTTGCTGAACTTCACTCGAGAAGAAGAAGATATGCTGAAGCAGACCCTGGAATATAAGGCATGTGATTCATCCCAGAACATATTTTACAAATTGTGGCCTTATTGTATCTTTTTAACTCCTTTTATAGCCCTTAATTGATTTTTTGAGGGGGAACCAACCTTGGGTGACATATTATTTTGACTGACCCAACAGATGTCGTGGTTTGGATCCAAACCTTCCCCAAAGGGGGCCATTCGACCATCAATTTCAGGAGCACCTACGCACTGGAGCTGAGGGCAGGGCAATGAGACATGAAATGGAAGGAGAGGACAAAAACACAAATACTTGAACGACAGTAGAACATCCTTCTTTCATATCTCCCATCACTGTGGCAACCTGTGATCTGAAGAGTACACTTGACAACACTTATAACACTGACAGATTCAAGTGTAGCTTCTTAACACACAATGGGACAATGTTGTTTTTTTGCTCTTCAGGGACTGATCAAGGTGAGAGTGCCTGAGGGACAGAGGCTTGTAATTGGTAATACTTGTTAACTGAAGTGGTATTAATGTCAAGCAAATTCTGAAAAACCGAAATGGCTCTTTGATATATGATCTCCTCTTAAGACTTTATTTATAAGATTCCTTTATTCATAAAGGAGGTTATCGATACAGTTTCCTAATTGCTATGGGTATGGTAAAATATAAATAAAGGATTCTTTCTTAAGGGCTGTCAGGGCTCCATATTAGACTGTGAGATTTACACCAGGGATGGTGTGCTTCAGTACGCATGTGAATTGGTTTGGTTTTACCCAATTTTATGGCATGAAGTAATTTTTCTAGCATTTCCTACGTGAAGTTATTGCCTGAAAATAAGCTAGCCTTCCAATGCCTATAACAGACGGTTGGACTTAAGGAGACACATTTTCAAATACAATGCATATCCATAGATTTCCATTGCACATATCGATTAACTTTTTTTTTTTTTTTTGGGATCATATATAATGAAACCACAAGGAACTAATACATCACAGAAAGTGCATTTTACTTTACAAACTGTTTTGTTCATTTAAACGTTTTCTTTTCTCCCAGTAATGCTATAGGAAAACAAATGTTTGACAAGAAAGGGATTGACCTTTTCTATCATTCCAATCTTTTTTGGTTCACGTTTAACAATTAGTACAGCTTTTTATTCCCAAACAATTTGTATGCTTGTCCTTGAAGTCATCGGACAACTGGTACAACATTTTACTGTAGCCTGGGAAGAACTGTGATAATCTGAAAATCGTATTTTTTCTTTTGTTTTGTTGGGTTAGAGTTGTCCTTTGGTGGCTTTGTGAGATAATTAATGTAAAGAGGGTATAGGGGATTGTGATTGAAAATATAATGCTAGTAAAGCATATAATGATAAAGATATCTTCAATAAGATATTAAGGAGTGCTCCACCTTTACCTGCCTTGTGTTTGTGTATATTAAATTACAGTACATTCCATGTCTATTTATATATGAAAACTGTACATATACCTCTGCGTTGACAACTTTATAAATCAGTGGATGTAAATTACTTGGTTTGACCTCTTCAAGTGTTTTTTTCTCCATGATTGCTTTTACCGTGTCTTTTGGCTTTCAACATAATTATTTAGTAGTATAACGAGTCCTGGACGGTCATCAAATGAAAAAGGTATTCTATTTAATGAACGTAGTCCTGGGAATCTGCATGCCTTATGACTGGACTGCATTGAAGTTAAATATTCCCAAGCCATAAGAAAAAAGTAATGTGATAAATACAGTCTTGCAATTTAAATTCTCATTCGCTAGTTATTAAAGCAGTCATGTGTGTAATGTCTGAATACTCTGCATAAAGACATCATACAATTTTTGGGTGGTTTTCAATGTTGTTTCCTGATATCTCTTTCACAGTGCAATCATAGAGCAATTTGATGACAAATTTTGTGAACAAGGACATGACAAATCAATCTTTGAATATTACAATAATCGGAATTAAAATAAACGGTGCACTTTTCTCCTTTTTGTCTCTTCAACTACAGATAATCTGTCTTTATTTTTGTTTCTTTAATTTTATTTCTTGGAAAATTGTCCCGTTGTCGTGTGTTTGCATTTATTAATTGTGAATAAATGAATACGTTGGAAACGACTGTCTCATGTTGCCTACCAACACACTTAATTTGGCTGTTCTCAAGAAATACCAATGGGTGGTGCTGTTGATTTTGTTGATAGTCAATTCTGATCTAAGAAGAAGTAAAGCTCCGGAAACTACATTTTGCGAACACGCGGTGTGTCCGGCCTTTCCAACTGGGCAGCGTAAAAGAACATGGTGAGCAAACAATCGGTTGCCTCAAATTGGTTAAATTAAGATAGTATAATGTTGTTTGTTGCCCTAATGTGTATACAATTCATGTACATAAACACCTTACCGAGCGTTGCCTTTGTATTTTTGTGTTAGCTGTTTTGAGTTCTCGGTTTTTGACAAAAATCTATTATTTTCCCTCCGATGGCCATTTCCAAGTTGTTACGTTACGGTTTTAGGCTTGTTAGCTAGCTAGCCCGCTAACAGTTGGTTTATGATGTACTTGTGCCTAGACGAAATGTCCTCTGCGATTAATCCTGAATGTTTTTTTTAATAAAGTTAACATTACCTGTTTAAGTATTTGCGTTTTATTCTCGGACGTGTTTTGGTTGACAGATGTTGGTCTAGGCTAACCCTAGCACTCATGTTCCCCGGCCAATGCTAATGGAAGTGCACTGGCTTTCTGGCTAACGAACTTATACTTAATTGTCACGAGTGTTTGCCTGAAAGTAAGTCTTAATGCCTGTAAAAATTATGTTCAGCTGCCGTGCCATATTACAAGATCGGCAATCGCTTGATGGTCGCCGTAAAACGGATGTTGACCTGCGATTTAAACTATTTGACGTTTTCACATTTATTACGTCTGTTCCTACATTTCATAGTTAAAAATTAAGTATTAACCTTTGCCATTGGCTATTTCGCAGGCCTGTATGTATTACCTTGACTTAGCAGTCCAAGTAGCTAATAATAATGAAGCACGGACTGAGTTCGATTTTGACACTAGGGCTCCAAACAGAGGTTTAACGATCGACTTCGCTGGACAGAAATCATATCTGCATGGTTGTGACAGTTGATGCCATGTAGAAACCAACATAAAACCAATTATTTTAGAACCTTAAACTTTTATTTATTATTATTTTTTCGATTTGAACCCGATATGGTAAACAGAATGCATTTAAATTTGATATCAAGATAACTTGCAGTGATGCAAGTGGACAATTTACCTGTGCGTTTGTTGATTTGTTGAAAATCTACTTTTCGGTGCAGGCAAAAATCAAGGCAAGGGATCTGAGGGGCAAGAAGAAGGAGGAGCTGCTGAAACAGCTGGATGACTTGAAAAATGAGCTGTCCCAGCTTCGAGTGGCCAAGGTGACTGGTGGAGCTGCCTCAAAACTCTCAAAGATGTGAGTATTAAGTCCATACCTTTTTGATTGTACATTTTAAGTTCACCCGTTTAGAAAAGCATAGCATTGTCTATGGATGGAACGCTTAGTAGTTAAAAAGAGAAGAGGTCAAATTATAGATGGTGGTTTTAATTGTAGTTTTGACCATTTCAATTGCCCAAATATTAGATTTGGAATGATGTGTGTTAGTGTAGCCTGTGCATGATTTGGGAAGGCCAGTTTAACAACCGACATGTTTCTTTCTCCAGCTGTGTTGTCCGCAAGTCCATTGCCAGAGTTCTGACTGTCATCAACCAGACACAGAAAGAGAACCTAAGGAAGTTCTACAAGGTAAGAATTATTTTTATATGGGGGTTCTCAAAACCCTTTACACAGCTATATAGTTAAGTCGGTTGGAATCGATTATTTGCGCTAGATGTTCATTGTCTTAAATGTTTGTGTAGGCAGTTAATTTCTCTTCATCTTAAATCATAATTTAGATCTGAAATGCACATCAGTTGCTATCATTTGCATTGCATTTGGGGTGGGAGGGGGAATCCTTGCTCGTTAAAGGTGCCCTATCCCTGAAATCAACCTTTTAGGGATGCAATGATGGAAACCTTAACTCAGTTTAGCAATATTTCAAATTTGTCTGCCATTCACTGTGAGCTTTTGTCAACTTTTGTTATGGCTATCAGTAAGCAGGCAAGATAATCTTGCTGCTCAAACAGAATCAACTGGCTTTTAAAATATTTATCAGGTTCCCTTGCAATTGTATTGCTTTAAACCTATGTAATCGATAGTTATATTTGATTTTGATGGATGGGACATTTTGCAGTCTATTGTTGCCATGTGACAGATTTAAGGTAAAATGGTGGTTGTGGGTGTTATTATTAACCCATTGTTTACCATCATAGGGCAAGAAGTACAAGCCCCTTGACCTGAGACCCAGAAAGACCAGAGCCATCCGCCGCAGACTTACCAAGCACGAGGAGAGTCTGAAGACTAGGAAACAGCAGAGGAAAGATCACCTGTACTCAATTCGCAAATATGCTGTCAAGGCCTAAGTCTTTTTAAAATAAACAGAATACAACGCTTCACTAGTGTCTATTGTTTAATATATTAATATTTGTATTTAAACAAGCCATAGTGTTGCATTTTGTACCTGTCATTTGGTCTAGGCAGTAATAAAAACCAGTAACCTGTGTATTTTGAGTACTTAATCTTACCAGTTGGCATAAAAACACCACCATCCAGAAACTTGCTATCAATGTAAACTGTGCTCTCAATCTACCACAAGAGGGCAGTAAATTAATTGGGCCATAAATGATCTGTAACGTTTTACTACAGCTTGCCTTGGATTTAGCCATACTGCTCACTTGTCATTTAAGATCTATCACTTCAGCACATCTTTGTTTTGGGTAAAGTAATTCCTGAAGATTTACATTGAACTAATAGTGTGCTCATGGCTTTTGTGAACTGATTTTTGACAAATCTACATCTGCTTTGTATGTTTGAAGCTGATGTGTGTGTGGTTTTGCCTATTGTATTTAAGATTTTCGCTATAACATAATCTGAAATGTGCGTAAGAGCACCATGATGTAACCCATAATATAGTATTTTAGTTGCATACTTAAGCCCGTACACATTCCACTATATGTTTTTGTTTGTTTGTTAATCATAGTGATATTTCAGGGATGGTCTGTACAAGCATAGCCATCTACCTAATGATTGGATTTGCTATGTTTTTTTCCAAATTGCCCTTCAGTATGCAAACTTTCTTAATCTCATGTGGCCCACAGCGGCCCCATACCAAGGTCTTGATAGTCTTTATTTTGGGTAGTCTGTCCACGCCTTGCCTGTGGGACATATGCTTCCTAACAGATGTAATAGCGTCCCTCCCCAAATGAACAGCTGCAGGCATTATCTGAAGAGGTTTGCATTTCTCTTCCTGTTCCATGTCGTGTCCATGTGGACCTTGTTTAGAGGCAATTACGCAGGTTCTGTTATCTGGACTTTCCGGTAACCTGTAGTTTTCAGAAGAGGGCCCTGGCAGCCGAGAGGGGAATGTCAGATAGTGTGGGTGCCTTGTTTCTAGGTGACTTGGTAGTCATCTCTTGTGAAAGGTCCAGAAATACTGTCTTTTCTGGAGTGGTCGGTAGGCTGTTAACATTAATGGCATCTTGCAGACTGCTCTCATCTTCGGAAATCCTATGTGAAAAGGACAGATGCCATAATGTTGTGTAAAAACAAGAAATTGCTCAGTTTGGCTTCAAACACATATATTGACATATAAACAGACATTTTCACAAAACAGTGCTCATTTTTGTAATTTGATCAAAGGTTTCATCTGAATTTTCAAGAAATACAAAATGGTCTCAAATACTAAGTTACTTAATTGGTCCTCTTAATTTCTGTCAATAGTGAGTTGTTCCTCAAATATGATTTTTAAAGGAAGTAAAAACCCAACTAGGATGTAAAATTGTGTGTGGGTCCCCCATAAAACGTTCTTCTAACATTCTAGCTTCCCTTTTAGAAAATGTGCTTGATAATGCTTCATACTGTTGCATACTTTGCATCTTCACTTTCTGTGTCAGCCTCTTCGTCTTCATAGAAGGATGAAGGCAGATAGAGGTGCAGCATGGAAGTCTTTGAAGCATCCCCTTTCACTGTATCTTGTGTTTCATGATTTGTGTCAATGGTATTCCCAGCCCATTTGTGACATTCTGACAAAAAAAAAAGTGTTTCGGTCAATTGGGGTGGTGGGTGTGGTATTCAAGTGTGGACAGCTTCAGTACAGATGTTCAGAACTATTCAATACTGGCTAATTTCCCAAATACAACATCTTGATCTTAAAAAGGCTAGTGTACAATACACAGATCATGACAATATCTGACAGTTGTCTGTTACTTTAATTGCTTGGATTTGAAAAGGTTTTTACCCAAAGGAGAGGTGTACATTTGTATCGTTTGATATCAAACACACTCATTCATGCATATTAGGCAAAAAGATAATCAAATCAGCAGATATTTGTTTGAGCAACCACAAAACCTCCGCTGTTTTACACTAAACTGAGAATAGATTAAAGTGTTTGGTTACGTTTTTTAAGATTTGCAAGCAGTCAGAAGCTTGTGTGTGTGTGTGTGTGTGTGTGTGTGTGTGTGTGTGTGTGTGTGTGTGTGTGTGTTTGTGTGTGTGAATGAATTCTTTTGGCTTCTTTGAACGATCAAAGTGCATTTTAAGTGGTTAGCACTGTGAGTAAACAGAAGCCCCTGTCCCTTGTTATGGGAGCAATGAGAACACATTAG